>JAASFS010000220.1:0-25882 GCA_023333865.1 Globisporangium perplexum | reverse complement strand
TCGGTCGCGCTCTTCTTGTCTACGATTGCACTAGCGTTCAGCAGATTCGACATGTCTGCGAGGTGACCTTAGAGCGCGGCGGCATGCAGCTCGGTTCATTGCTCGCACAGTTCACTGCGTCGATGTGTACTCCATGGGGCAGCATCACCTCTGATGTCGACGCGATCGTCGCGCGCAGAGCTGACGAGCGATTCGATCTTGTCATTCGCTTCCACTGTCGCCTCGATGCCTTCACAGCGCTTCAAGAGTACCACCACGTCGATGCGACCAAGAGTACACGCTGCTTCGATCAGAGTAGTTAGCTTGCCAGCATTAACGGATCTCCCATCTTCGACATCATGGGTTGCGCGGCACTGCGAGCTGCGGTTGGCGCTTCCTGATCCCTCCGTGATCGCTATCGGGTGAGAGTGAGGTCTGGTGCCTGGTCTGTATCTTCTCCAGTTCGACGCTGCAGAAGACTGGTGAGCTGGGCGATCGCTTCATGGTCTGCGAACGGGCAGGGTGGTGAACACTATGAGGCGAACCAGGCTGTTGCACTTGGTCGGGCTCACGAGACACCTACGGCTCTGAACGTGACGATGTGATCGGGGTTTGTGTGGAGCTTGGGGTCGGTCGGGACATGCTTGAGTCTCCTGGAGCCGAGTCACCGATTTCATTCGCGGTGAGCAACATGCGACGATTGTCATGACGATGCGGATCCAGTTCCGGAGTCTTGCGTGAGTGTCTGCGTCGCGAGCGTCCAAAGCGTGAGGGCGTTCTCAAAGGCTCGCCTTCACGGCACCGAAGATGTCCGATTTGCCCTTGTCGACGCTGTGGTGGTCGAGGCTGCCCAACCATCTCTGGTTTGCTCAATCTGGATCTTGTTTTCACCCTCTGCTTTCGACTCCACCCGCTTTAGCAAGGTCTTCCCATCCTTCAGGATTCGATTTATGTTGCCTTTTTAATACACACAGAATCTAATTGATCCCTCTACGCTACCTCCAAAGGGTTATATAACGCAGTCAGTTTTTGCCTCGCACCCGCGTTTCCTGCCCGCAGGTGAGCATCGGCGGCCAACGTCGCCACCACTCGGCCATCCGCTTCTCCCGCTGCCCGCGCCGCCTACGCCGCCTGCACCGCCCGCCCGCCCCCCTTCCTCGCTATCCCGACGAACGTCCAGCATGCCGGCGAGCCGCCGCCCCGCCGAAGTGCAGGCCGAGGTGCCCGCGAGCGTCTATGCGCTCAACCTCACGCGGCTCAGCGAGCTGCTCGCGATCCCGGAGCACGAGCTCGTCTCGGGCTTCCAGAGCAACCCGTCGGCGTCCGACATGCACGGCGTGCTCGTGGACGCCGGCGAAAACGTGCCGTTCGAGACCGTGGGGCTCGTCGACGGCGCCCCCGCGAGCGCCGGCCTCGCAGCCACCGCCGACGACGGCGACGACACCACCGCGCTGCCGCACGTGAGCCTACGCGTGCACGGCGGCGGCGACGACGAGAGCAGCGCCGTGAGCGCCAAGGCGCTGCGGTCGCCCGCGACAGGCAGCTCGGAGCGCAAGGTCGCGCGCCAGGTGCTCGTGACCGCGGCGGTGCGCCAGGCGGCGCTCGACGCGCAGGGCAAGCCCAAGTGCCTCGTGCAGCTCGGGTCGCAGACGATCATCGGCCACGTGCTGACGCAGCTGTACGCCGCGGGCGTCGAGCGCGTCGTGATCTCGGTGGCCGCGGGCGGGCCGCTCATCCAGGCCGCGGTGCGCCAGACGCCGTTCTTCACCAAGATGACGATCGAGTTCCTGGACCTCGGCGCCGACTACTGCGACGGCCACGCGCGGTCGATCCTCGCGGCGCGCACGCGCTTCCCGCGCGGGCCGTTTCTCATCCACACGGCCGACCACATCTTCGACAAGTCACTCGTGTCCCGGATCGCCAACTTCCAGCTCGATGACGCGGTCACGTGCGTGCTCGTGGAGACGGACGTCGCCGGGCTCGCGGGGCTCCCGCCCACGGCTGTGCGCGTGCAGCTCGGCAAGGAGACCGTGACGCGCATCGCGCGCGACCTCACCCACTACGACGGCTTCGACGCCGGGCTCTTCCTCAGCTCGGTCGCGATCTTCGACGCGCTGCAGGATCTCGCGGCGCGGAAGAGCTACTTCTCGCTCGCCGAGGCGCTCAACTACTTCACCAAGTTCAACAAGCTCACGTACCTCCCGACCGCGGGTGAGACGTGGTTCAGCATCGAGACGAAGGAGCAGCTCGCGTACACCAAAGACAGCGACGGCGTCGCCGTGCTCTCGCCCTGGACCGTCTTCCTCGCGTCCACGCCGCCGCTGACGCTCGACGACCCGGCGCTCACCAAGAACCTCGTGATCGGCGTCTCGGCACCGGACCAGGAGACGTCGCTGCGCGTCGCGGGTAACACGGACGCGGCCAAGGTCGTCGAGGGCTTTGTCATCGGCGTCGACAACGCGGACCACCGCGGTCTCGGCATGTCGATCAGCGACTACGAGGCCATGATGGACGCAGACGTGCGACCTCTGCTCTCCCGGCACGGGACGCTGCTCAGCACGTCGCGCTCGCGGCTCTCGCGCAACGGCTCGTTCGTCGACTCGCGCATCGGGCTCGACGAGGCGTTCGTGCTGTCGTTCCCCATGGACGACGAGGCATCCAAGACGATCGACGACCTCAGCGCGAGCCGCCACGCGTACTTGATCGAGATGGGGGCGGACCCGTCGGCGCCCGAGTCCGGTTCGCAGTTCATGCTCGCGGTGCCCGGCAAGGAGCACGCGACGCCGAAGCCGTCGCGCCACCGAGAGCTGCTGCCGTCGGACATCACGGACATCTCGCTCGAGACACGCGGCTACGACGAGAACCTCGAGGTGACCGTGGTGGTGCACCGGCAGGTGCCTGTCGTCGGCTATGTGCTGCTGCTCGTGAGTCTGATCGCGATCTCGTCGGTCGGCGTGGCGCTCGACATGGAGGACAACGTGGCGCCGCTGCTCAAGCTCTTCTGGCGCAACACGGCGTCGTCGCTCACGACGTTCCCGATGGCGGTCTACTCGGTGCGCAAGAACGGCGCGCCGCACGTGACTCGCGAGTTCGTCGTCACGATGCTCTGCACGGGCGTCGCGTACGCGTTCTACCTCGGCTCGTACGTAATCTCGCTCACGCTCACGTCGCTCAGCCACGCGACGCTGTTCAACAACGCGCACTCGCTGCTGCTCGTGATTCTCAAGCTCTGCCTCGGCCAGCCGCTCGTGCTCTTCGAAGGACTCGGCGCCGTCGTGGGCGTCGCCGGCGGTGCCGTGACGACGCTCGACTCGACGGTGGCGGCGACCGAGTCGGTCGTGTCGGCGTCGGCGCTCGGCGACATTGTCGCGCTCATCGGCGCGTCCGGCGGCGCCGTGTACTTCGTGCTGGCGAAGAAGATGCGGTCGCGGATGGACCTGGTCGTGTTCATGTGGGCTCTCACGATGACATCCGCGAGTGTGCTGCTCGTGACGCTGCTCGTGATGGGCGAGGAGCTGACGCTCTCGATGGACCCGCGCCACGGCATCGTCGGGTGGCTCACGCCGACGCCGGACCGGCTGTTCATCGCGCTCTACCTCGTGTTCGTGTGCGACCTCATGGGCACGATGGGCTACATCAGTGTGATGAAGTACTTCGACCCGATCGTGATCTCGGTCGTGTGTCTGCTCGAGCCAATCGTGGCATCCGTGATGGGGATCATCATGGGCGTCGACGCGATTCCCGGCGCGCTCACGTTCATCGGCGCGACGCTGGTGCTCGGCGGGACGTTCATGGTCATCGCGACGCAGCGCGAGAAGACGGAGCAGGTGGACGCCACGGAGGCGATCAAGAGCGTGGCGAGCTCGGGGACGCCCAAGCCCCTCTACAGCGCGCGGATGAAGCGGAAGACGATGAACTACGGGTCAGTCAACTAAGTCGGAGGGATGCTCCGTACATTCCACGTGGTGGTGCTAGTCGCGCGTCATGAGCAGATGGGGATGCAAGGCGCGCGCGCACGGACGGTTGGCGCCGAGGCCGGCGGGCTGCAAAACACTCTCGAGAGCTGGCGCCGCGGAGGTGCGCGCGCTACGCCGCCAGGATCTCCACGACCACTTTCCCCGTCGCGTGTCCGGCTTCGAGGTACTCGAGCGCCGTGTCGGCTTTCTCGAACGGGTACACCTTGTCGATCACGGGCTTGATCACGCTCTCCTCGCACAGGCCGCGGATCTCCTCCATCACGTCGCCGTCGCCGACCGTGAAGCAGTACTTGTAGTCGATGTGCGCTTGCCGCGCTTTCTTCGCGGTCGAGCGCGTCAAGCAGTTGAGCACGAACCCAAGGAAGCGTGACACCGTCACGCCCTTCGCCTCGAGCCCCTGCACGTCCTCGTAGCTCGGCGTCTCGGCGATCGACACCACGGCGCCGCCCTTCGTCACGCACTCAAAGCACTTGAGTGTCTGCGAGCGCGTCAGGCGTCAGATCTCCACCACCCAACCTGCTGCCCACCCTGCCGAGAGCCCACACGAACCTCGCCCGTGCAGTCGAGCGCGAAGTCGTACTCTGCGAGCTCGCGCTCGAACGCCTCGCGGCTGTAGTCCACGACTTCGTCTGCCAGACAGGTGTACATCGCCCAGCGACACCGCAGTCAGCATCGACAGAGTTGACGACGATCGCAGCAGCGCGCACCAGCGCCGAGAGCCCGCATCCGCTCGATCTTCTTGGAGCTAGCAGTCGTCGCGACTGTCGTCGCCTGCAGCGACACCGTTGAGGGCTGTTAGCTACCCTCCCACGCTCCGACTCGCACTCGTGCTGCTCGCTCGGCTGGTACCTTGAACACGTGCTTCGCCACTTGGATCGCGATCGACCCGACTCCGCCGGCACTGGGAAGAAGCAGCGCGCCACGGAGCCGTGAGCACAACGCAACGCACGCTCCGGAACGCACTCAGCACGCACCCGCCGGTCACGAGCACCTTCTTGTTCGGCGCAAGGTCGCCGGCGCGGAACGCCTGGAGCGCCGCGGTCGTCACGAGCGGGAGCGCTGCCGCTTGCACGTGCCTACACCCACGCAGCGCCACAGGTGAGGAGAGCGAGCGACACGCGCAGAAGGCATCCTACGCGCAGCGCACGTGAGGTTCGCGGGCTTCTTCGCCAGGTAGTCTTCCGGAACTGCCGCGAAGCTGTCGGGTGCCGCCAGAGCGCACGCGTCAGCCCCGCCATCACACAAGATCCCCCGCACGTACGAGCGCAAGCTCAACGCGCGCACTCTGCCAGCGCGCCGTTGCGGTCGTGCGGGAGCATCCCGAAGACCGCGTCCCCGACGGCGAACTTGGTGACCTCCGCGCCGACCGCCGTCACGACCCCCGAGACGTCGTATCCGACAATGTGCGGCCTGCAGAGCCAGGCAGCGCGAGTCGACGCCAGACCGTCAGTGAACCAACGAGCGCGTACGCAGATACGCAGCCGTTCCACCGACCACTGCTGGGTCACCATGAGCTTCAACACGCCCTCACGGCGCTTGTAGTCGAGCTGCCGCCCTCAACCGCACAGCTGGTTAGCGTCACTCTTGCAGGCTCGCCAGTCGCGAGAAACAAGCGTTCGTTCGCACCGGGTTCAGCCCCACCACGTGCACCTGGACGAGCACGTCGCGCGGACTGCGCAGCGTCGGCGACGGCTGCTCGCCAGTCTGCAGCACCGCCGGGCCGCCGAACCTGCGCGTGAAGAAAGCGCGAGCGTCAGGGAGAGTGAATGTTGTTCGGCTTGCGACTTGTTTGGTGCGGACGCGCCTCGTGTAGAACCACGCGCGCATGAAGGAGAGGATGTCGCGGACGAGGTCGCGTGCGCGCTGTTCAGCAAGTTTGAGAATGGGACTCTTGATGTGGTGCGGCTCGGTTTTGGGTTGTGTATCCTGGATACACTGCACAACACTACTTGGTCCATCCTCGCCTGAAAATAGTATCTTGAAGTTAGTATGTGGGAGTGTTGATCCTGTGTGGGCCACATTGCGCAAACGAGCAACGATGTAATAAACTCTAGTGTGCTGCCGGAATGTGTAATACTGTAGATAACAGCGACCAAACCCCCTGTAAATATGCTCGAAACCGCACTTAATCGCGATCGTGTTCAATAAAGAGCTTGAAGGACAAAAAACGCCCCACGCCACCACTCGGCACCTCGACGTCGTCGTCGTCGTGAGGAGCTCTTGCTGCACGAGAGACGCAGAGCGCGCTGGTGCGTATGCGCACAGCACCGCCGTCCCACCAGGAGGGGAGGCGTGCAACAGAGCAGCCAGCTTTGCACTCCCATACGCGCATCTGCTCACGTGAACGTGTGCACTGTAACCTTGTATACGGAGGACAGAGACGCCGATGCTGCCGCGCAAGCTGGCGGTGGGGTCCCCCACGAGCCGCGGGCGGCGCATGGCGGCGGCGTCCGTGTCGCCGCCGAAAGGCTCGCCCGTGCACGGCGAGGGAAAGATCTCGCTGCGCGTGGACCAGCCCGTCGCCGGGTGCCAGGTGATGACGCACGCGTTCTTCCGCTCGGGCGACGGTGACATCGACGACAAGGACGTGGACCTGCAGTTCCACTGGTACCGCTCCTCCGTGCGCCGCGCGTGCGCCAACAGCGAGTGCCCGCGCCACGGCGACGGCAACGTGCTGCTGCTGGTCGCCAAGCTCGAGTGCGTGCTCTGCTGCCGCCTCGGCATCACGCGCGAGCACTCGAGCTTCTGCGGCGCGGACTGCTTCCGCCTCGCCTGGCACAAGCACAAGCAGCTGCACGACAACCTGCGCGCGCTGCAGCAGTCGCCCGACGACGACGTGCCCTGGAAGTCGCAGCTCTACCACCTCGACGCGCTCTGCCCGCCGCCCACGGAGCGCTGGATCGAGATCCACGAAGAGAAGTGCGGCGACTCGGCAGTGGCGGTGTCGGTGACGCGCGTGCTGGCGGCTGGCTGACGTGCAGCTGGTGTGTGTGTGTGTGTATGTGTGAGTGCAGTCGGTCGTACCGCCCCACGGTGGAGGATGTCGGGCACGTCATTCGGGTCGAGTGCAGGGCGACGAAGCGAGTGGGCGGCGCGGTGCTCACGAAGACGGTGGACACTGGCATCGTGCTCCCGTGTAGGTCTGCGAGCTGTGGTGTGACGGTGGGAGCTGTGGGGGATGGAGCGTGTGCTGCAGAACGCTGACGCTTGTGCTCGGGAGGTAGTTCCGCCGATGCCTCCTCGGCGCCAGATGCTGGCGAACATCCACGAGGAGCGGTCGACACCGCGTCTCCGGCAGGTGGGGACGTTCCGCGTACTCACGTACAACATCCTTGCGGAGATCTACGCGACGCGGCAGATGTACCCGTACTGCCCCGTGTGGGCGTTGAGCTGGTCGTTCCGCCGTGAGGTGCTGCATCGGGAGCTCCAGACGTACAACGCGGACATCATCTGCCTTCAGGTGTGTTTCTGGCTGACTGGGCTCGTATACACGCAAGAGTTACCTCCACTCTGAGGTCCCAGAGACTCACTGCGAGGCATTCGTGGCGGTGAGCAGGAGGTGCAGGGCGACCACTACAAGAAGTTCTTCGTGCCGATGATGACCGAACTCGGCTACGAGGGGTGGTACCTCAAGAAGACTCGGGAGTCCATGGGCTTGGAGGGCAAGGTGGACGGCTGCGCTCTGTTCTACAAGCGCAACAGGTGCGGGTGATGACAGCTCGAAGCTCGGCGACCTGTGCGATCGCTTCGTGCTGACTGTCCCTGTCCTCGCTGCAGATTCATCATGAAGGAGCAGTACCCGATCGAGTTCAACGAGATGGTGAAGGACTTTCTGGATGGCGTCATGACCGAGTTCGACATGGCGTACCCGACCGCGCACTTGTCGGACCGTGAGGTTCGTCGCCGCATCGTATGCTATGGCACCACGCAAGAGTGGAGTGGCGCCCAGCACTGCCTCAGTACCCACTCACGCTTCCTGCGACTGATGTGACAGGCTTTCCAGGTGACGATCTCGAAGATGCGCCAGCGCTTGATGCGCGACAACGTGGGGCAGATCGCGATTTTGGAAGCGGTGCCGGCGAGCAACGAAGTTGGTGCGTGGCGGCGGGCGGCTTGCCAGTTCTGTCTGCAGCGGCGTCGACTGACTCGGCGACGCTCTGCGCTCAACAGTCCGCAAGATGCAGTCTGGTCCGCTGCTCTGCATCTCAAACGTCCACATCTTCTCGAATCCGAAGTTCCCGGACGTGAAGCTGTGGCAGACGCACGCTTTGGCCAAGCAGGTGCGATGCTGACCGTGCACTCGCTTGTTACGTTAATGTGGGTACTGACCGTTCGATACGTTGCTTTTCGGCGCAGATCGAGCGCATCGCACTGCCGCGCAACCTGCCAGTGATCCTCTGCGGTGACTTCAACAGCGAGCCGTCGAGCGCGGTGTACGAGTTCATGACGCGCAATCACGTCTCGCCGAACCACCAAGATCTGAGCCAGCACGCGAACATCTACGCGTCGATGGATTTGGAGCACAGCATCGCGTTCGCTAGCGCGTACGCGTCCGTGTTCGGCTCCGAGCCTGAATACACGAACTACACCGGTGAGCGAACGCCCTGGTGTCACGAGTGGGGTATCGGATCAGGTTGGGCGAACTGAGACGCTGACAATCTTGTTCCCGTGCCGCAATGGACTCAGGTCACTGGACCGGCGTGGCGGACTACGTGTGGTACACGCCAGAGCAGCTCACGGCGTTCGCTGGGCTGAAGGTCCACCCGCCGGAGGTGCTCGAGGCGTACTCGAAGACGGCGCTGCCCAACTGCCAGTACACTTCGGACCACGTGCCGCTCTGTGTAGACTTCTGCTTCAAAGCGGGCTTTGTAAACAACGGCCGATACCAATAGACCCTCTCCTCTCCTACAGCTTCGTGCACCTCTCGCGCTACAGCTGTCAAAGCGCTTTCGTGGTGTTACTAGGGATCCACCGGGATGTCGACGTCGTCGAAGCTCTCGATGTTGAGCTCCCGGGACACTGAAGAGTGTGTACGTGAGCCACTTCAAGAACGTTGTGCCGGGTTGCGGCGCTCTGTTCCAGCCGCTGCGATCGATGTCCAGACTGCTGATGCTCCGTGACGTCGACAATGCCGAGGCGAATGCTTCGAGTCGGCGGAGACGCTCTCTTGCGTCTTCTTCGTACCTCTCGTGGAAAGCATCGTTGAGCTTGAGGTCTCGGTCGCCGCCACCGGGTAGAATCTTCAGTCCGCCAGGTAGGGAAGCATCACCGGTGATGCCTTGCAGAACGCGACCAAGATCTGGCATCGCGCACCGCATGAGTCACGAGCTGCAGCTCAGGTTGATGCTCTCTCGAAGGTGTACGCCAAGAGCCAACAGCTCCGTCACAGCCCCCGAGATCCCTTGTTCTTGTGGCGAACACTTCTCCACACTGTATACCACCACGTCCCTGATCTGGAACGGGAACCGGTACTGCCGCTCTCTGTCGTCACGAGCCTGAGTCGCGCACGCGATGAGGCTTCTCGCCAACTCCCTGATCGAACGCAGATAGCCTGCGGCTCTCGATCCCTCCGGAGCTGAGAAGCCAAGCTCGAGCGGGATCGGAAGCTGGTGCCCGTCGAACCGCTGCTACTTCTCCACAGTGCTGGCGGCGCGGATCTCCGCCATCGCGCTGCGGAACTCGTCGCTCACGGAGCTCCTATCAAACGCGAAGTAGATCGCCGCGACGTCCACTTCACTCAACTTCATTCCCCACGCCTTGAGAAGGGAGGGGGATTGGTGGACAAGAAAGATGCCGGCTCTCACGAGTACCGATCTGCCACCTAGGCGCGCGTACGGCGTGCAAGTCCAAGACGTCCGATCCGCGGCTCGCAGCGTCGTGAGCACGTCGAACCACGCGAGTTCATCGACCGCCGTCAGGATCCCGAGTAGCTCGACCACCTCACGGAAGCGCAGAACGAACGGACGCCATGTCCACGGCTCCAGTCTCGGAGTGTCCAAGGTGAAGTACTCGGAGCTGATAGAGGGACTGAGCTGCAGGATAAGCGCTTGCCACGGCGCGAGGATCGCGCGCCACCTCGCGACGCCTATCGACATCGCTCGATCAGACTTGCGACGCTTGATGGCGCCGACCGGAACGATGCGAACGATGCGAACGATGCGGTCGACTCTTGCTCTCACCTGCTCCGGATCAGCTTGGCGCCCACGTTGGCGCGAGACACATTCTCGAGCCGTGTCGTGGTCACAGCTGAAGGAGCGTTGAGTCAACTGCTCCGACGCGGGCTACAACAGTCTCACTCCATCCGAGAGTCCTGGTACCTCGGTCGGCGATCCAGGCGGCTCTGGTGCCGAGTGGCCTTCTGGCTGTACTGCCCGACGTGCGGGTCCTTCTTCGAGTCGCCCTTGCTGTCTGACGGTGCTGTGACCGGATGAGAGTCGCAGTTGCACGTGATGCGGCCGCAACCTGCGCACATCGACGACGACGCCGCACCACCAGGAACACCCATGTGCTCGCGGGCGTCCGCCTTCGGGATGCGGAACTCGAACGAGTGTTCGTCCATGATCGCCTTCATGCGCTGGATGCCGTCATCCAGGTCGCTCACGATCTCAGCGTCGCGCTGCTGCTGCATCTGCAGCAGTCCCTTGTGCGAGGTCGCCAGCGCCGCCTGCTCGATCGCCTGCTCAAGCTTCCTCTTGAGCAACTGCTTCTTCTCGAACGAGAGCGCTCCGAGCTCCTGTGCCTGGCGCTTCGCGAGGTGGCTCTGCTCGAGGGCTCGCAGGTCCTCGCGCTGGCGCCGCACTACTTTCTTGCGGTCGCTCTTGACGCGCCAGCGGATGCGCTGAACGCGCACCTTGCGCGCCTTGTCGCCTGCGAACATCGCATGCGCGTGGCCAACCTCCGCGTCGCGGTACGCCTCGAGCTCCATCGTCTCGCTCAGCACGCACTCTTCGAGGTCGCGCTCCAAGTCGTCGAGCTCGATGCGCAGGTCGTCGATCTCCGCGTCGTACTCGCGTACCTGCTCCTTGCGCGCCAGGATGTCCTCCACGCTCAGCTCCAGGCTGAAGCGCAGGATGTGCTTCTCCGTCTCGAACGCCTCCCCCCACCCGCGGTCGACGTCCTCCTCCGTCAGGCTCCCGAGCTCCTTGTCCACGAACGGCTGCCGCCGCTCCCACTCGATGCGCATCGCCTTGAGCTCCTTCACGCGCCGCATCGACTTGGTCTTGTACCGGATCACACGCTGCAGATCCGCGCGCGCGTCGAGCATGTCAAACTCGACCATCTCGCGCGCCTCCTTGCACCGCGTGAGCGCGCACGCCTTCCGCTCGATGCGCGCGCAGAAGCGGAACTCGCGGAGCTGCTCGCGGCTGCAGTGACTGCGCCACGCCGCCTGGATCGCGACCGCGGCCTTGCCGTAGTTCGCTTGGTACGCCATCTTCAGAAACAGCAGCTGCGCGCGCGCGCGGTAGCAGCGGTAGCACCGCTGGATCTGCGTGGCCTTCGCGTCTCGCAGCGACGCGCGGAAGCCCCGGAGTCGGTCCTGGATCGCCCGGATCTTCGACCGCTTACGCCACATGTGCTGGAGCGTGATCGCCGCCTCGGTCTCGTCGCGCAGCTCCTCCACGCGCTTGCGCGCGAAGTGTCCTCGGAACACGCGCTGGATGTCCACGGTGGCGGGCTCGAGCACGCACCGCAGGTGCTGCCGGCGCATCTCGCGGCGCACGAACTTCCGCGCCACGAACCCGCGTCCGATCGCGCCGATCAGCGACGCCATGCGGTCTCTGCGCCGCAGCTCCATGAGGTCCATCCACCTCTTGCGGTATCGCAGCGCTCTCCAGAACCGCTGGAGCCTGCTCGCGGCCGCGTTCGCCTCACGGAAGCGCTTCGCCAGCCGGCGCGCGAGGTACCCGCGCAGCAGCCGCTCGATGCGAACAGCAGCGGGGTGCAGCACCTCGAGCTTCTCGCGCAGCACTCGCTTCGCGCTCGCGATTAGCCGCGCTCGATGGCCGCGGTACACGCGTTGAATCAGCGCGACCGAAGGGACGACCACCACGCGCTTGTATCGAGCGGCGCGGATGCGCTGCACGCGTCTGCGCGCTACGAACCCTCTCGCGACTCGCTCAACTCGGAGTGCGCTGCTGTCGAGCTGGCGCACCCAGCGCACGTATTTGCGCGCGAGGTGGCCACGGTACACGCGCTGAATGCCGAGCGCGGCGGCGGTCATGCGGCGGTGACGCGCCTTCGTGGCTTCGCGGGAGACGTGCGAGCGGTACACCGACTGCACGATCAGCGCCGCGCAGGTCGCCACGCGCACGTACGCTCGCGCAAACTTGCGAGCGCGGTGGCCGCGGAACACGCGCTGGATCGCAAGCGCGCCGCGCTGGCGCTGAAAGATCTCGCGCAGCACGCGGCGTTGGCTGCGCATCCGCGCCGAGCGCTGCAGCTTGAGCGCGACCTGGACAACCTCGCGTCGGCGCTTCAGGTACTTCTTCAGGAACGTCGCCTCGGTGTTCTTCCGGAGCTGGTGCTGCGCGCCTCCGCCACCAGCGCTCTCGAACACTGCGGCCGCCTTCGCCTGCTCCTCTGCGATCATGCGCTTGAGCTCGGCCGGCAGACCGTGGTAGAAGTGCGGGAGCACGCTTTGCGTCCGCGCGACAGAGTCCTCCTGGTTCAGCGACACGAGCTCCGCCAGCCCTCGTGAGACTGGGAGCAGCGCCGTGTTGACGCCCAGCGCGCGGTCAATCGCGAGGTGACTCGGTCCGAACCGCTCGGTGTCGCCGACGAGCGCCGACTTGCTGATGCGAGACCTCCACTGGGTCGGCGTCAGCGCGACGACGCTGGCATGGAGACCGAGGAACCGCCACAGTGGCAGCTTCGCGACGTTGGCGCCGACGCATCCACTGAAGCCACGCAGGTCGGATCCCGGCCGCAGCGCGTCCACGTGCACTGCTGTCGCCGCCGGCGAGTCGACGCCGACCGCGGCCGCGCAAGCCTGCTCCTCCACCAGCCCGGCGATCAGCGCCTCGAAGACAGTGCGCAGCCGCTCACGCTGGCTCAGGCGCTGGAAGCTCTCGCAGACGAGCTGGAGCTGCACGAACCGGATGAGTTCGCCCGAGAGCGGCGTCTTGGACACGTGAGCGCCGGTGAACGGGTTCGTCGCATCTCGCGCCTTCACGGCGGCTGCGCACGCGGTCGTCGCTGCCTTCTCCGACTCGAAGAACCCGATGTGCTTGAGATGCGAGTCGGCGCTAGCGAGGCGCTCGACGGACCCCCAGTGCAGCCGGTCGACGGTCTCGAGCACAGACCTGCGGCACCGGACCTCGTAGAGCTTGGCTTCCCAGCGCCTCGCGCCTTGCTTCTCCTGCTTCACGAAGCGGTACCAGTACTTCTTCGAGCCCAGCAGACGGTACTGCAGCTGCGCACAGCTCACGTCCAGCACCTCGAGTACGAGCGGACGCAGCACTGGGTGCTGCTCGAGTGCGACGCGCACGATCGCGCAGAGCTGCTCGCTCTTGGTGATCGGCAGCGATGGCAGCAGCGTCGACGACTTGCGCTTCAGTGCTGCGCCGGCGCGGTACCGGCGCTGTGCAGCGATATTGTATGGAGATGCCGCGTGGTGCTCGTCGGCGATCGGTGGCGTACGTCCTGCGCAGGACGCAGTGCCAGCGAGTTGATGAGCTCCGTCGAACGATCGTTGTACACTGAAAGAGAGACGTACCGGAGCGCTGCGACAGCTTGCGGGACGCCATCAAGAAGAGCGCTCCACGCTCGAGCTACTGCGCGAGAGTGCGGGTCTCCGCGCCGCCGCTACTGAGAGGGACACGAGCGCACACGCGACGACCTCCGCCGCGACCTCATGTGCTCAGCTCTACAGCGTTTCAAGGTATGTCAAAATGTAAATAATGCAAACCTTGTTACCCTTGAAGTTCGCTAAAGTATATCACCCTTCATTTTTCAAAGAGAGAAACCGTTACAAACATTTATTCGAGAGACCTTGAGAACATCGCTCTGATGTTCAACCACTTTTCCAAGTCAAACACGAGCGTGAGCTCGTCGCTCGTCTCGCCCGCGCCGCCCGCGCCGCCATGCGCAGCTTCCGCGTCTTCTACGACGACTGCCTGCGCCGCCAGCCGCTGCTCACCAAGTGCGTGACCTCGGGCGTGCTCTTCGGCGTCGGTGACCGGCTCGCGCAGCACCTCGAGGGGCGGCAAGCAGCAGAGCTGGCGCTCGCCAGCACCGACGGCGGTGGCGACTGCAGCAGCGATGACGCGGACACCAGCAGCAGCTACGTGCGCACGGCGCGAATGATGACCTGGGGCGGGCTGGGCTTCGCGCCGATCGCGCACACGTGGTACAACTTGATCGAGCGCCTGGCGCCGGGCTCGACGGCGCGCGCCGTGGTCGCCAAGATCGCGATGGACCAGATCCTGTTCGCGCCGGCGATCTCGTCGACGTTCTACACCGCGACGCAGTCGCTCGAGGGCAAGAGCCTCGGCGAGGCGCTCGCGGTTGCGCGCGAGAAGGTGCCGCCGACGCTCAAGGTCAACTACATGGTCTGGCCGCTCGTGCACCTCTTCACGTTCAACTTCGTGCCGCTGCAGTACCGCATCCTCTACATCAACTTCGTGAGCATCGGCTGGTCCACGTTCCTCTCGCAGATGACGAATGCCAAGCCCGCCGCCGCCGTGATCCGCGACGACCTCGCGGCGCTCAAGGCGATCACCGAGGTGGAGACCGAGTAGCGAGAGAGCGAGAGAGCGAGAGAGAGAGAGGGTGACGACGACCTCGGTCGCCTAGCAGCAGTAGAGTTCGTGTTTGCATGCGGAGCTTCTGGTGTCCTCCGCCCCGCTAGCCGCGCTACTCGAACGAGTCCTTCTTGCGGCGCAGGTTCTCGAGCACGCTCACGGGGTCCGCGCCACCCACGGCGTTGCGGATCACGTCGTGGTGCACGCGCAGGAACGGGTTGTACAGCATCTCCTCGCGCAGCGTCGACGGCACACTCGGCAGGCTCTTGGACCGGCGGATGCGCACGGACGCGATCTTGTCGCGCAGCACCGTGTTCGACGGGTCGACGCTCAGCGCGAACCGCAGGTTCGACATCGTGTATCTGCGCAGGCACGTTCGCGGGCGAGAGGCACGGGGGTAGCTCAGCACACACACTCACACGCACACACACCACCCTCGTCATTTCCGGTGAGACGCAGGTACGCACTCGTGGCCGCAGTACACGCGCGTGTCCTTGGGCAGCGTCAGGATCACTTCGTAGAGCGCGCGGTACATGTCTTCGGCCGTGCCCTCGAAGAAGCGGCCGCAGCCCCCGACGAAGAGCGTGTCGCCCGGGAAGAGCAGCGGCGGTGTCTCCGGGTCGCCCGTCACGACGTACGCGAGGTGCGCGCGCGTGTGGCAGGGCACGGACAGCACCTTGATCTTCGCGGCGCCGAGCGCGAACTTCTCGCCGCCCTGGAGCGGCCGGGTGCGCGCCGGGATCTCCTCGCCCTCGGGGCCGGCGACTAGGAGTCCCGGGTACTTGCTCGCGATCGCCTCGTTGCCGCCGCTGTGGTCTCTGCTCGCGATTGCGTACACGTGCACATACAGCAAGAGAGGGAGTGAGCGCGCTCACTGCCAATAGTGAGAGACGTGCGGCGGCGGCCTCGGAGCACCTACGCGTGCTTGTGGGTCGTGAGGATGCCGAGGAACTCGCGCTGCTTGGCCGCCTCCTCCTCCCGCAGCACCGCGAGCACCTTGTCTGGCTCCGCCGGGTCCACCGCGAACATCGTCTGGTTGTTCTCGTCCACGACCACGTAGCCTGCATCGCGCGGTGAGCAGCTGGGCGTCGGAGCTGCTGAGCTTGCTGGAAAGTGGCACAACGCACCGTAGTTGTCGGCAAACATGGGCACCACGCGCACGCGCAGACTCGGCTCGTTGTGCACTTTCTTGCGCTTCTGCGCTCCGGCGATCGGCGCAGCCGAGAGCGCGCGCAGCGAGAGACGCGCAGACGCACTGGCAGTAGCAGCAGCAGCAGCGCCACAACGCACGCCGCGCAGCGTCCTCGCCACGAGCATCTTTTGGCTCGGATTACGACTAAAATGTGACTGTCGGATCCGTAGTTTCGGTTTCCAGGCATTATTATGTTCACATACAATCAGCCGTATTAGCGAGACATTACAGCTATTACATTGAACAGGAAGCATATATGAATCGCATCCACTACGACGTGACTGATCACTACCAGTAGTATCACGAAACAGGGGAGAAGGGAAGAGCTACGGGCACGCAGCATGGAGAGCTACGGCGCGGAGCTCAAGGAGACGCCGTACCCGCTCGTGGCGGCGATCGGCGCGCGCGAGCTGCAGGCGCGCGTGCTGCCGCTGCTGCGCTCGCTGAACGAGGAGTTCGTCCCCAAGGTGCACTTCGCGGCGCTGGCGCGCGAGCACCGCTTCCCGGCCAAGAAGGAGATGCGCGAGAAGCACGGGCCGTTCCCGAACCAGTCGCAGCGCGACCTGGACGGCTACCGCGTGGGCGGTGTACTCAAGGCGCGCTGGCTCAAGAAGCACCACGAGCTGCTGCCGGCCGTCGCGCTGCTCTTCCACGACTTCGACCCGCGCTGGAGCCAGAAGGACTGGCTCACGCACGAGAGCGCACTGCGCGACGACATGGACCAACTGCGCCGCGAGCTCGCCGGTGCGTGCGTGCATACCAACGATAGAGAGGGAGGGCTTGACGCCTGACGCCTAACGGCCCAACGCTGCAGCGCGCGAGTGCCGCGTGCTGCTGGTGCTCGTGCAGCAGGTGGACGACGCCGGCGTGGCGCCGGTGAACGTGACGGACGAACGCCTCGCGGGGCTGCGCAAGCGCCTGGAGATCGACTCGAAGGCGCTCGTGCTGCTGCGCTCGCGGGACATGACGCGCGGCGCGAGCGTGCTCGCGAAGCTCGAGGCCGCCGTGCGCAGCCACGCGATCGAGTACTACAAGGCGCAGGCGAAGCGCGTGAAGCGGTACAAGAAGTCGCTCAACAAGACGACGCACTTGCCGCTGCACGCGCGCCACAGCTTCAAGATCGCGCACTACTACGAGTTCCGCCGGTACACGACCAAGGTGCTGCAGCACTACGAGGCGGCGTACCGCGCGATCATCGCGCTGCCGCTCAACGAGAACGAGCGCAGCGACGCGGCGGTCGGGTACTTCCAGGTCAAGACCATGGCCGAGTTCGTCAACTTCAAGCTCTGCTACCACCTCATCTTCTCGTCCGGGAACGTCAAAGGCGCCGTGGACCAGCTACACCGCCACATGGACGTCTACAGCCGCGCGATCGGGCCGGCGGACCGCGCGTACGAGCACTGGGAGTGGGTCTCGCGCCAGTACCACGTGTTCGCGCAGCTGCTGTCGGAAGCCGTGTCGATCCGCGGCTCGCTGCCGACCGCGGGGCTCGACTCGGACGTGTACAAGGAGCCATACCTGTACTACTCGATCGCGGCCAAGTACGCCACGTACCGCCGCAAGGCTGCCGCTCGACTCGGGCTCACGGTGTCGGCGATCGCGAACAACACCAGCAGTGGCGCTGTGAACGGAGTCGGAGCGCTGCCGTCGGAGCGAGACTTTGTCGTTGTGCCCTCGGTGTACGTGGGCGGTGACCCGATCGTCTCGGAGGTGGCGTCCGGATCGTCGGAGCCGTCGCTGGCGGCGCTCGTCAAGTACCGGCACGCGGTGGAGCGCGCGGTGCCGCACGGCAAGCGTGCGATCCACCTGCTCGAACACGCGATCCAGCACTTGTCGATTTACACGGCCGACCTGAAGTCGCCTCGCGCGCGGATGAAGAGCCGCATCTTGGTGCAGCTCGGCACCGAGCGCCTCGCCGCGGGAGACTACGAGAAAGCGCGTGCGGAGCTGCAGAAAGCCAAGCTGGCGTTCAGCAGCGAGCACTGGTGGCCGCAGACGACGCAGGTGCTCAAGCAGCTGCTCGTGTGCACGTTCCGGCAGGGCGACATCGCGGCGTTTCTCGACTACTCGCTGCAGATCCTGTCGCCCGTCGTGGAGGAGTTCGTCCCCGTCAGCGAGCGCGTGCGCATCCAGGAGTCGCTCCTGCACGCGTGGCGCTCGCCTGCTCACCCGGAAGGGAGCTCGGCGCTCGGAGACGGCCACGCACTGACGCTCGACAAGGCGCGTCCGATGTTCTCGCTACGTGTGCAGTTCGATCGCGTCTTCGCGTGCGTGCGGGAAGACGCGACGCTCAACCTGCGTCTGCAGTCGCACTTCCCGTCCGCGATCACGATGGCCAAGGTGGAGCTGGTGTTCAACGACAGCAGGTACAACACGACGGTCTTCCACAAGCGTGAGTGCGAGCGCGTGACCCGGGATGCGTCGGACGGGCAGCTCTACGCGTCGCTCGAGTTCGTGCACAGAGCGGAGACGGTGCTCTCCATTCCGCTGCGCGTGCTCGAGGGTCGCAGCATGCTGCGGTACCAGGAATCGCGTTTCTACCTCGGCACCGGGACGAGTGAGCGCGAGGCGAACGAGCAGTTCCTCGTGCTCAGCCTTCCGATCGAACAGGTCGCGCCGACGGTGCGAGAGACTTGGAAGCCGTACTTGGTCGGCGGTCGCGTCCCTGCGATGGGCAATGGCTCGGCATCGCCCAGCTTTGCGCGGCGGAAGTCGATGTTCTCGATGGCGGAGCTTGGGCGATCAAGTTTGGACTATGGGATGAATGGCAGTGTGGGCGACGATCCCGCCGACGAAGATGGGAGTGTGTGTGTGCGCGGCTCCACCCTGGCGATCCTGCAGCCGCGCGCGAAGGCGAAGCTGGCGAAGGTGACGCAACACTCGCTGCTCACTGGCGACTTCCGCGTGCTCGCGTTCCGGTTATCGTCGCACGAGGACACGCTCGAGAACCTGAGCTTCCGAGCGGTATGCGATCCACCCCCGCCGTCAGGGTCGCCGGAGGACGCATTCTTCTTCACGCAGGCGAAAGTCGGCGGGCCGCTGATCCCAGTCCCGCTCGACGCGTCTCTGCAGCCCTCGGAGCGCACTGCGCTTGCAACCATGAGCCCTCACGCGAGCGAGGAGTTCCGTGTGATCGTGCGATCGCAGCGAGCGGCGACGGTGAAGCTGTCGGTATCGATCGTGTATGCGACCAAGTCGGGTGTGGAGGTGAGCTTGGACGAGCGCTTCGAGCTCCTCTGCCGCGATCCGTTCGGTGTCAACAGCGGCTTTGTGCACGACTACCCGAACGGCGTCGGCGTAGCGAACGCGAGCGCGAAGGAGCTGTACGCGGTCGTGGGCAAGAGCGTGAATCTGCACGGGAACGTCAAGTGCAGCGCTGCAGAGTCGCTGCGCATGGTGTCGATGGAGTTCGTGCCGCAGGAGACGAACTTGATGCACTGCGCTGCGAGGTCGGGTTTCGCGAGCGCGTCCGAGCTCAGCGCGCAGGGCGGCAAGGACTCTGGCGCCGTGATGAAGGACGGTGACATGCGGAGCTTCTACCTGCGGCTGCTCCCGCGGGTGGCGGCGCCGTTCGCGTCGATCGGCCGCGTGAAGCTGCAGTGGCGCCGCCTCTCGTCCCTGATCACGAGCGCGCCGGGCGGGCACGAGAACAGCACCGTGACGACGTGGCTGGACATCCCGTCCGTGTCGTTCATCGAGACGCCGCTGACGCTCTCGATCGACACGCCGTCGTTCGGCATCGAGGGCACGCTCGTGAACATGGACATCCGTGTCCGGAACAACGAGAACGCGTTCCACAGCCTGCGCATCAAGCCGATGGACGACGCGAACGAATTTTTGATCGCCGGTGCGTGCGTGCTGACGGTTCGCAAGCGCGTTTGGAGTGCGCTGTCGTCGGACTGACGCTGTGCGGTGTTGTGGGCGTGTCTGCAGGACGCACGAACGCGGTGGAGGACCTCCTACCGTTCACGGAGTATGTGTTCCGGGTCGGTTTGCTGCCGATAAAGACAGGTGCGTGCGTGCGTGCGTTGTGAGTGCGTTGGAGCTCACGTGCTTGGGTTGATGCCGTCGGGTTCGTCGTTGACACCGCTGCTTGACATGCAGGCTACGTCCGCCTCCCGCAACTAGAGATCGTGTCGCTGACGTACAACATGCCGTTCACGACCTCGGATGAGCGTCGCGAGCTGTTCGTGTTGCCGCAGGAATGTGCCGAGTGGAAGTCCGTCTCGCCGCCGTCTTCGTGAAGAAGTGACTGTGGCGCCGTTCCACACAGGCAGCTCGCTCTCCGGCGCCGATAGATGGATGGATGGATGGATGGATGGATGGAGGTTCCAACGAAGAAGGACAGTGTTGAGTTTGTTTCAGGTGCACCACACCATTTCTCCCGTTTCGTGACGTTGCATTTCGTGCATTTCTGCAAACTCAAGTTCCCGAGAGGACCTCGCGGACCTCCTCCGCCCGCCGGTGCCGCCGCCGCGCCTGAGCCTGAGCTTGAGCCTTCCGCCACCGCCATCCGCCCCTCCCATGGGTCCCTTCTGCTCGTGCTTCTCGCGGCGGCGTCCGGACCACGCGGAGCAGCTGTACCAGGAGCAGTTCGAGCGGATAAAAGGCGTGTTCCCGGGCACGAACTACGTCTGCTTACTCAACAGCGACAACGGCGAGCTCATGTGCGCCGCGCTGCTCGACAAGCGCTCGAGTGCGGGTGGACGGGAGGGCCGCCCACTCACTGGCGTGTCCTCTATGTGGCTGTGTGTGTCTCTGTATGTGACTATGTGCGCAATGTGTGCGGGACTCCAGCGCGCAGTCGGAGGTCGCGACTGTGAACGCGGACGAGTTCACGCGCACGATCATCACTCTCAAACGTGCAGCGCTGCAGTTCGGTGCGGCGTCTCGCTGTGAACGCGACGCTGAGCGAGTGGCTGACTGACTGACTGAATGACTGCGGAGAGCAGCGGCGACGCTGAACCAAGTGGAGTCGCAGGTCGTGCACGTGAAAGGCGACGACCGCATGTTCTCATGCTACGGCTCGGAGAAGACGGTGCGCAGGCGACGCCGAGTGCTGTTCATGTCGGTACGCTCGTGTCACAGCTAACAGCTCTGCGGCGTCGCGTCCGCCAGATCCTGGCGTTCTACAGCGAGATGCCGGGCGTCGACCTGGAGCTCTTCGACTGCTCGGAGGCCGACAAGAGCATCGAGTCCATCAACATGGAGCTCTACCGCCTCGCGCACGCGTCGCACAGCGTGCGGCGCTCCAAGTGAGTCTCGGAGCGCCTGAGATCCCCACTCGTCACATGTCACTCTCCCTCTGTGTCACTCTCCCTCTCTCTCCCTCTCTCTCTCGACACCAGATCGCTCTACCCACGCTGCATATATTAGAATGAAGGGCACGACACGCGCCGCGCGGCTCCAGCTGTTGCTGCGCGCCGCAGGCTCTAGAAGCGCTCGTTCATGCGGCTCGCGACCGTGCGCATCTTATTGTACACTTTGCCGGGCGGCGCCCCCATGATGAGCGAGCAGATGGCGTCCCGCGCCAGCTTGATGTTCGCGAAGGAGCCGAGGATGTGGATCTTCTGGTCCGCGAGCACGATGCGCGTGCGCGTGGCGTTCTCCACCGCGTACTTGGTCTTGCCGTCCTGGCCGGCCACACGGCCGATCGCGCGGCTCAGATGGTCGCCCTTGAGCATCTTGACGTCGTTCACCTCGAACGTGTCGATGAAGAGGTCTTCGAGCCGCAGCAACGCCACCGCGTCCTGCACCTCGAAGCCCATCATGTACGCCTGCACGAAGTCCGCGCCTTTCTGCAGCGCGCCGGCGTCCTGCGTGTGCTCCGAGTTCTTGAGCTCGATGCACCGCGTCTTGGTGTTCATGCGGATCTGCAGGTGCAGGTGCTCCACGATCGGCTTCATGATGTTGGGCCAGTCGGTCTTGAGCGGCGTGTACCGGTGCGCCGGCACGCGCACGCGCCGGAAGTCGTTCTTGCCGCCCGCGAGCTCCTGCGCGCTGAGCGCCGGGAAGCTCGGCCGCAGCACCGACGTCGCCGGGTCGTACTCGCCCATCACCTCCACGCTCTCGTCGTACGCGATGTCCTGCGCGTCGACCACGACGTCGCGTCCGGCGACCGAGTCCACCTCCATGCTGCTGCTGTGCTGCTGCTGGTCGTCGAGGAGCTGCTGGGCGTCAAAATGGCTTCTGACTCGAGCTTTTATCTTGACAAGTGAACGACTGGGCGGGAGCGTGATTGGACATTGATTCTTGTCTTTTATATGAGAGTAGGGAACGGAGAAAGCGATACTACACTTGATTTCATCACTAAAGGACCTTGGCAACACCTTCGTGTTCTGCATGGTGCTGATGCTGCTCCTCCTTCGTGCGTCTCGTGGAGCCGCCAGATATACCAGACAGACACGATCATGCTCGCGGCAGTCTCGGAGTCGACACCGCTCTCTCGATTCCCATAAACGATGTCCGACCGCTTCGTCTCCGCCGCTCACTCGGGCTTCAGACGCTGCGTGCGGCGCACGAACGCGATCACCGCCAGCGCTGGACTCCAACCGCCAACGAGCAAGCCCAGCGAATACAGTAGCCTGAGGCAGCGCATCAACCTCTCAGTGTCAGTGTGGAGTATCGATCAGTTCCTCGAGTCTTCACTAACGTACCTCGTTCGCAGCCAACACATCCCAGCGACAGAGAACGTCAGCGAACAACTCAAGCTCCCCGCGAGCACCGCGACCGGGACTGTCGCGTGCTGATGCTGTCGGAAGAGCACCTTCCCCACTCTCGTTGCAACGAGCAGAGGATGCAGCACCAGGAAGCCGATGAAGCCGACGACGCTCGAGAACAAGCGCCAGAATCGGTTCTCGCGGAACTGCTCCGCTCGCAGAGTGCAAGTCAGCGCGCATCCAACGATAACGCGGCATGCCCAGCACTCTAATGACAGGATGGCAGGATGCTGTGCGTACCTTTGACTCGGCTCGGAGGTCGATGAGTCCGTCGACCGAATGGATGCCGTCCTCGAGCACGAAGATCGGATCACCACCTTGCTCTGTTGGTGTCTTGAACGACACGAGTGCCTCCTGTTGCTGCTGCGCACAGATCGTCACCTGGTACGGCGGCACAACCGCGAACGACACTCGGAGATCTCCGAGCTCGTCGGATGTGGCGCCGCGCTGTTGGAGCCCCGACGCGCCGGCGTGCCGCAAGTAGAAGAACTTATCCTCCTCCAAGGTGACGTTCGCGAGCGCGCTATGCTCGCGCCAGCCCTCGCCGAGCCTCTGGTCGAGGATGTTGTGCATCGTGCGGAGGCTCGCGGTGTCCAGCGCGACATCCTCTCGGCGCTGGATCTGGTCGATCAGCGCTTCCGGGAGTTTGAAGTCGCCAACCACCACATCCGGCGCCGTCACGACCTCCGCCTCGAACGCCCACGGCTCGCCGTCCTGCGACGGGTTCCGAAAGCTCGGGTTGTCGAAGCGCGAGCTGTCGACACGCTCCGATGTCCAGCGCAGCGTGTAGACGTACACGCGTTCGCGGTCCTCGTCTCCGTCGGCGTCGCCGACCCCAGCGCTCGTGCTCGTGCTCGTGTGCGCCGTCTCGACCCACTGCAGCATCTCCACGCGGCGAAGCAGCCGCACGCCGCGCGCCGCGACGCCGAACGCTGGGTCCATCACCACTGGCGCGCGCGTGTGCGGCAGCACGCGTCCAGCACTGTCGAGCACCACGGCGTTGCTTGTGACGAGCCCAGAGAGCAGCACGAGGTCGCCGTCGTGCTGCGGCGCAAGCTCCGGTCGCGGGAGCGCCACCGCCACGCGCCGCGCGTGCTCGAGGCTGCGCTGCGCGCGCTCGATGCGCGTCTCGCGCACGCCGGTCGAGAGCGCGGCCGCCAGCAGCGCGAGCGCGCCGATTGCGAGCTTGCTCGTTGCCATGATGCGCGTCAATTCGATCTTGTCGCACGTAGCTCTTCGGTTCCGATACTTAACTCAGTATATTAGCGCACACCGAGACGGCGGCGGCTGCTCACGCACTCGCTGCTTCGTTCCTCGGACGTCCAGCACCTCCGCTCGGGACTTTGAGCTGGCGTCGTCATGCCACGAAGGCGGCGCGAGCGGCTGCTCGCCTCTCACTCTCTCGTACTCTCGTACTCTCGTACTCAGCCCACTCGTCGAAGGAGTCCCGTTCCTCGCAGACCTCCCGCCTGTGTCGGTGTCTCCCGTCTGGCTGGGGTCCACTCTCTCTCTCTCTTGCTGGGAACTCCTTCGACTAGCTGCCTCAGCCGCCTGCTGCGCCGGACGCGCGCGCTGCTGCTTGGATATCTGCGCGCGATCGCTTCAGTGGGATGTCATCGCTCGCGGCGATCGTCTCGGAGATCGCACGCTTCGGCGCCGCCGATCTCGACGGGGAGCTCACGCCACCTTCCGTCGCAGCACCGAGCGGCTGGCTCCGCTTGGCGTCCTCGAGCAACTGAGTCAAGTCGACGTGTTCGTAGAACGTGTCGATCACCTTCTTCGCCTGCTTGATATCCCCTGGTGTCATCGCCTCCGGCGTCGCCGCGTCGTCGACACCACCGTCCTCGCCATCGCACGACGCCGCGTCCACGTCTTCGCCCTCCTCCGCCTGCTCCATCTCCGGGATGAACCCATACACGTTCTTGTGTGGCTGGTACTGGTCGAAGTACATCGTGACGCTCTCGCGACAGTTCTCCAGGCTGTAGTAGCCGTCGCGCGGCAGGCGGTTGAAGATCGCGCCGAGCACCTTCACGCCCTCGCGGTCAAAGAAGCTCGCGTTCAGGTTGAACGAGTCCACGGCGTCACCCACGCCACGCTTGCCGACCAGCACCACCGGCGCCTGCACAGCGCGCGCCACTGCGGCGTTCGATACGCCGCAGATCGACCCCACGGCCGGGTACCCGACACCGTCCACCACCACCACCTTCTTGCCGCGACCCACTGCCGCCACCGCGTCTCGTGCCTGCGCCAGCAGCGCGTCGGCCGACTCGGTGCGCCGCTGCAGGAACTCGCGCGTGAAGCCCGCGTAAAACACGATCGGCCCGATGTCCGTGCACGAGACGCCGCGCGCGCGGCAGAACTTGGCCACCAGCTGCGGCTGCTCGCACTGCGTCGCTGGTTTGATGTACGCGACGTCGCTGGCCGCGAACCCGTGGCGCAGCAGCGCCCCGACGAGTCCGAGGCACACGGTGGACTTACCGACCTGCGACCTGTCGCCGCTCACGAAGATGCGCAGCGGCTCTGGTTCGGAGCGCGGCGGTGGTTCTGGCGCCTCACTCTGTGACGATTGCGGCGCGAGTACCCGCTGTTCCAGCTGTGCTCTCATCCAGCGCACGATGGCGTCGCGACCGCGGAGCTCTACGGTCGTCTGGAGATCTGTGGTGCTTGCTGCTCCTGCTCCTGATGCTGCTGCATCGCTGCTTCTTTCAGTGGCGCTGGTGTTATTACTGCTGGTGGCGGTGACGGTGGTAGCAAACGTCGCGGCGACGGAGACCGTGTCCTCGCCGTCGGCATCCGAAGTGCCGGCTGGGGCGTGCGAGAAGATCGTTCGCAGTGGGTCGCCGTGCAGCGCCGCGAAGCCGCGCACGAGCGACGCGATGGGCGACGCGCTGGCGGCGCCGCGCAGCTCGAGCGCCAGCAACAACGCGCCAGAACCGGCGGCAGAGCCGCCGCCACCGTCGCTTGTACTGGAGGCAGCGTCGCCGTCGCCATAGTCGCTGGCGTTGGCCGCCATCTTCTGATAAAATCACAAAATGTGACTTGCAAGAGATTGAGAAGATCAACTGGCACAGGCCAGTTGGCAGCAGCCCAGCGCTGCCTGCGACGGTCGCGTCGACATCACAGAGGTGATGTTGCCCCATGGAGTACACATCGACGCAGTGAACTGTGCGAGCAATGAACCGAGCTGCATGCCGCCGCGCTCTAAGGTCACCTCGCAGACATGTCGAATCTGCTGAACGCTAGTGCAATCGTAGACAAGAAGAGCGCGACCGA
>JAASFS010000022.1:0-55131 GCA_023333865.1 Globisporangium perplexum | reverse complement strand
CTGGAGCTGGAGCTGGAGCTGGAGCTGGAGCTGGAGCTGGAGCTGGAGCTGGAGCTGGCGATATGATGTCCAATCTCGTACAGCGCACATGCTCGCTAACATTGGACATTTGTCGTAATCCTCTCGTGTTAACACCCAGACTTTGCCCACGACGACTCGCCGCTTTTCGCCCACTCACTTGCGCTGGCGAGCGAGGCGACTCGACTCGAGACTCGAGCGAACGTCATGTGCCTGCACCGTGTCCGCAGCTGTTTGTCGACCTGCTGACGAGAGAGGAGAAGGCGGCGGAGTGACGGCGACAAGATGAAAGCGTCCGACTCCCCGAAGCGCAGCGCGCTCGGGACGACGCTCGCCGCGAACGGAGGAGGAGGAGGCAAACCGAGGCGGTGGGGACTGCTGTTGCTGCTGCTGGCGGCGGCTTCTGAGTCCTAAGTCCTCTGCTGACGCTCCCCGCGCGTGACGAGCAGCATCGTGGGCGACGAGTTCCCGCTGATCCCGAAGCGCAAGTCGCCGAAGAAGAAGGACGCGGCAAAGGCCGCGGGCGGCAGCAAGCACGTGGGTCTGCAGGCAGGCGCGAGGTGACGGCCGCCATTCCTCCGACGAGTACTCACGGTAGTCGATGTCCGTTGGGTGCGCGTATGCCAAGCGCGTGGAGCTGCCGAAGGTGTCGTCGATCACCTACTCGCACTCGCCGCGGACTCTCGACTCGGGAGAGGTTCGTTCGCTCGCCCGTTCGTTCGTTGTTTCTCACTCGAAGTGCGCGCTACGTGTGCTCACGCTCGCCCGTGCGCGCAGGAGCTCGAGGTGCTCAAGACCATCCTCGTCCGGGAAGGGTACCTGCAGCGCCTCGCGCTCGCGAGCAGCCACGGACGCATCAGCGGGTCGCACCTCGGCGACACCGTCGACTTGCTCGACCTGCTGCGCATCGCCACGCTCGAGGTCGTGGAGGCCGTCGCCGCGTGGCGCCGGAAGAAGCGCTCGCAGGAGCCGTTCAGGTGGAACGGCCTCAACTACCTGCTCAAGCTCGCGTCGGACCTGGACTTCCTGCAGAAGCACAGCGGACTCGTCCAGTGGCTCGGCTTCACGCTCGAGCGCAACCCGTTCGTGCTGCCGGTGAACCTCGACTGCCGCGCTCAGCTCTCGCCTAGCGGCGACCGCCGCGGCGGAGGCGGTAGTGGCGCGAACGACGGCGACTCCGGCCAGTTCATCGAGGTGGGCGGCAAGCGGCGACTCGAGTCGTCGAGCTCCCGACGACCGGAGTCCCCCGGCAGAGCCGCAGCGCACGCAGCCGCGCTGGCGGAGCGGAAGCGCGCGAAGCATCCGTACGAGACTCGGATCCTGAACGACGAGGAGCTCCTGCCGCTGAACGCGAGGAGCGGGCTGGCGAACGGAGACCGAGGAGCCGCCGCCGCCGCAGCAGCAGCACGACCGAAGTCTCGCGCGGAGCTTGTGATCCCGTCGCAGATCGGCGAGCTGGACATGACGCGGATCCGAGACGCGGAAGCGCTGGTCCTCGAGGAAGAAGCGCGCTTTGGACGCTTCACGCGCGACGCGCAGGGCCGCGTCGTCCCGGAGGAGGAAGCCCAGCGCCGACTGAACATGGCGGAGATGTCGGGCGGCGCGTACGCGTCTTCCCTCGCGCGTGACGCGCATCCGCTTGCTTCGGACGCTCTAGAGGAGCGCCAGGACGGCAGCTCAGCGTCGGTGGCGGACGATCAGCCGGCGTCGCACTCGCTCGTGCTAGCCGGCAAGGCGTACGCGAAGAAGAGAGCTGGGATGCTCGGCCCGATCTCCAAGCCGAGTGCGTCGCCGCGCTCGTCCGTGCTCGCCGCGCTCGATGAGGTCTAACGCCGGCTCCGGTGCGTAGGTTGGCGGTCGGTGATCCCTGCACCGAGGCCGCGGTCGCGTGGCGCGCAGCTCGAAGATGCGCTCGAGAGCGAGCGGCAGGCGAGCGTGCGGTTCGGCGTCCTGATCGACTCGCTGCGGGAGGAGATCGAGCGCCAGGAGATGGACGTCGCGTACTTCGAGAGCGTCGCGGGCGTGCAGTTCTACGGCGACGAGCTGCGCGAGTTCAGCGCGAAGGCGCGGCGGGAGACCGCGGTGCTGCGCCGCGAGCTCGCGGAGAAGCTGCGCGTGTACGAGCGCAAGATGGCGAACATCCACCGGAAGGAGGAGATCGTCCGCGCGTTCAAGGCGCAGCACCGAGCGGCGGTCGAGGCAGCGGTACGTGAGTGCGGTGATCGCGGACCTCGATGGCGGCTGACGAGCGCGCGTGCGGCAGCGAGAAGCGGCGATCGACGCGGGCAGGAGCCGCGCAGGCGCCGCCGACGCGGACGCTGAGCGCTCGCGCGCGGCGCACGCAGCAGCGTCGGCGATGGCGGACGGCGGGCAGCAGTGGGAGCTCTTCAGCAAGCTGTCGAACCAGCGCGACGCGGACCGGACGCGCACGCTCGTGGCGCCGATCGTGCTGCACATGTGCGCGACGCTGATCCAGAAGATCGCGCGCGGGGCGATCACGCGCGCGGCGGTCGGGGGCCTCCGGATCGAGTACTTCGTCGCGAGCAAGTTCATCCAGGCGGCGGTGCGCGGCTTCCTCGCGCGGCGGCGCGTCGCCAGGATGTTCTGGGCCAACGCCGCGTCGGTCGCCATCCAGCGAGTGGCGCGTGGGATGCTCGCTCGGCGCCTCGTGCGCGCGCGGCGGCGGCGCCAGCGCGTCCTCGAGAGTGCGCTCCGGCTGCAGAAGGTGGTGCGCGGCCACTTCGGCCGCGTGCGCATGCGGAAGGTGCGCCACCTCTGCGGCGCGCGGGCGGACATCGCGGCAGCGGCGAAGCACTTGAGTGCTGCGGACTTGAAGGAGCTCGCGGACGCGTGCGCTGCGATGGTGTCGATGCCGCGCGCGTCACCTGGCGCTCCGGCTCCTTCGAAGCCGCTGACGCCGCTCGTGCTCGGACTCGTGCGTGTGCTGATGCTGTTCACGAGCGACCGCGACGCGGACGTCGACGTGTCGAGTGTGCGCTGGAAGGAGGCGGCGGCGTTCCTGCGCTGCTCGGTGGGGCTCGCGCGGCGCATGCAGAAGATCGCGAGCGCGGCGGAAGGGCGGCACCTGCGCGCCTCGGCGCTGGGCGACGCACTGCTGGACGCGTACATGGGCGACCGCGACTTCCACGAAGACACGTTCCGACGCCTCGAGCGCGGCTGGAAGGCGGCGGCAGCGATCTTCCGCTGGGTCGCGTCCTTCTCCGTCGTCACGCGGCTGCAGAGTGTGCTGCCGGTGCACAACGTTGGGCACGACGGACCGTTCGTCATCGCACATGCCACGAGCGCGCGAGAGGCGGCGCAAGACGAGGTCGAGGTGGCGGAGACCGCGATCCGCGACGAGGACGCGGCGCGCAGATTCGTTCCCGCCGCGCTGCTGCGAGTCGCCGGCCGCCCGTCGCGTCCGGTGGCGCTCGTGTTCGCGCACGACGTGCCGCGGGAGGCAAAGACGCACATCGTCGAGCGCCTGCTCGCCACGCTCCCCGGACGCTTCGTGGTGCTGAACCGCAGCAGCGCTCCGAGCGACTCCGAGCCGCCGTCGAGCCGACGCACCGCCGCCGCGATCGCGCACTCGTCGTCGTTCCTGTCGCTGCAGGATGCGCCGTGGACACGCCGCCGCCGGCGGCGGAGCGCCGACTGGGGAGCAGGAGTCGACGTCGCCGCCATCCGCGGCGCAGTGCGTCTCGGCCACAGCGTGATCCTCGAGAGCGACATCGGGCTGAGCGACCCGCCTCGGCGCCAGTTCCTCGGCGCGTTCACGGCGGTGAAGGCCGCGGTGCAGCCGACGCCGCTCTGCGTGCTCGTCAAGGGCTCGCTGCACAACTGCGCGGCCGCGGACGACGCCCCCGCGTCGCGCTCCAGCGACGACCGGCCGATGGCTGACGCGGGCATCAAGCAGGCGTTCGAGAGGGCTGCAGAGCACTTGGCGGCGCTCTCCCAGCCGCAGCTCGCGTCCCTGATGGCGCAGGTGAGCGCGGCGGAGCGCCCGCCGCTCGCGTTCATCGTGGTCGTGGAAGCCGCGATCGTGCTGCTGACGCCGACGAAGCGCTACGACGGCCCGAAGGCGAGCACGAGCTACGTGAGCTGGAAGCTCGGGAGGCGGCTGCTCGCCAGCCCACGCTTCTTCTGCTGCAAGCTGCGCGAGGTGGCGCTGCACGGCGTCCCGGCGGAGAACCTCCTGGCGCTCGACGCGTACGTGCGCCACGGCGAGTGGCCGACGCCGCCGCGCGCGCACTCGTTGGAGGCGGGCGGCGCGCTGCTCTTCGCGCTGGCGTCGTGGGTCGAGGCGGCCGTGCACTGCGCGCACCTCGTCGCCGACTGCCGCGGGCTCGCGCCGGAGATCAGTCGCTCGACTCCGGTACACGGGCTCTTCGGCAGCGTCATCACGTTCCGCGACGCGAGCGCCGCTGTGGTCGCCGACGATGGCGCCGAGAGACAGGAGAGCGGTGCTGACGCCTGCGTACTGCGGCTCATGGACGCGGTACTCGCCGACGCGCTGGTGTACCGCAAGTGCCACGCGCTCGGCGGTCGCCGGTGCATCGTGCACGTGTACCACGACTGCCAGCGGGTCTTCGTCTCCGCGTACGACCCGGTGAGCAGCTGGCGGTGGCAGACGACCGTCCCGGAAGCCGACGTCGACAGTCTCCTGGCGCCGAACTCGATCGAGCGCAGGAACGTCAAGACGCCACCCCGCACGAGCGCGGAGGTGTACGCCCGCCTCGTGAAGCTCTGCCTGCTGCAGGCGCGCAAGAGCTCCCACGCGAGCTCGGAGGGCTTCGCCCCAGCAGCACCAGCAGTATCGACAGCACTGTCCGCTCAGCAGCTCGTCGTGCGACCGCCGAGCATTCGGCTCCACCGCCGCGCTCTGCAGCTCGGCGGGCACCTCACCACCGTCACGATCTCCGAGCTCTCACGCGGCCGCGTGCAGGTGGACGCGTTCGTGCACAACTCGCCGCTCGGCAGGGACCTGCGCGCCGAGTTCGGTCTCGAGAGCGTCCTGGCGCGCATGAGCGCGCGGCAGGCGGCCGCGTGCTTCGTGGCGCCGGCCGAGATCTCGTCGCTCGTGCTCGACCGCCTGCACCTCTTCCGCACCGCGCAGAGTCGGACGCCTCGCAGCGCTTCCCGGCTCCGTCCACGACACGAGCACCTCGTCGACCGTGAGATGACCATGAAGCTGGCGATCCGCAGCCGCGAGACCGCGCCGGGACGCCTCCTGATGCGCAAGGCGGTGCGCAGTCCGTGGCTACCGGGCGTCTGGGTCTGCAGCGTGTTCGCGGACCACGCGGCGAGCGCCTTCCGCGCCGAGTTCTACCAGCCGCAGACGTGCGCGCGCGTCTCCGTGCGGCTCTCGCAGGCAGACTGCGAAGACTTCGTGGCCCATTCCAAGCACACGTCCGCGTCGGCGCTGCAGCGGATGATGAGGCGCTTCCGCTTCCAGGTCGACGCGGACACCGGCGTTCCGGTCTCCTGCGCCGCGACGCGCGTGCTCGCGCGGTTCCCGTGGAGCCTCCCGGTCGAGAAGAGCGCTCTCCACGCGGTCCACTCCCGCGACGTCATGCGCGTGTGCGTTCACGTCGAGCGCCGAGAGCGAGAGGCGGCCGCGTCGTCCTCGTCGCGCTTCCTCGGACAGCTGCACTACCGCATCTGCCTGCCGGACACGTGCGAGGAGCAGACGCTGGCGCTCGAAGACAGCGAGATCGAGTCGTTCTTCGCCGACGGATCGTGGGTGAGCGCTAGCTCCATGACCGAGCGTAGGCGCATGAGCCGCGCGCTCGCCAAGTGCTTCGTGTGGGAGCCGCAGGCAGCTGGGTCTGCGACTCCTGCAGGCGCGCGCGGCCACGTCGTCGCGCGTCTTCCGTCCGGCGCTGTCGAGTCGTTCGTGTCGACGCGCATGACGGGCAAGCAGAAGCAGTCGTCGCCACCGCGACCACCAACGAGGATCAAGCGCTCACCGTTCACCGCGCGAGGAGGGAGCTCGGAGCCGGTGCCGGTGCTCTCCTCCTGCATCCAGCTCCTCGGCGCGGCCGCTGCTTCGATCGACAGCAGCGACGCGTCACGCGAGAAACCGGTCGCGCGCTGCTACACGTACGAGGTGGAGGAGCTGATCCACAAAGGCAGCTACCGCGCGAGCGGCGTGCTCGTGCTCGTCCAGGTGTTCATGAAGGCGGTGATCGTCGACACGCTCGCGCCGCAGATCCCCGTCGACCGCATCGCGCAGGAGGACTCGTTCATCCTGACGCTCAAGTTCTACCACCCGGACTCGAGCTCCAGCGCGGTAGCTCACATCAGTGGCCACCGGGAGCTCCGCGAAGTCGTCGGTCCGGACCACGCCGAGCTGATCAGCGTGAGCGCAGTGCACGAGCTGATGCAACACATCATCGAGCGGCGCGCCGAGGTCGTGCTCGCGCCGGCGGCAAAAGTGGTGCACAGCCAGTCGTTCCGCGGACTCGAGCCGGTCGATCAGTCGGGAGACGCCAGCGATCAGCGGACTCCGATGCTCCGGCTGGAGGTGAACCTGCAGCGCGATCGACTGTACACGAAGCAGAAGGCGACGCCAGTGAACCAAAGCCTCGCGCCGGACCTCGCGGCAAACGTGACCAAGTTGATCGACAAGCCGATGGAGCGAGGGCTCAAGGTATTGACGAAGACGCGTCAGATCCGCGAGTTCGGACGCGTCATCTTCACGGTCTTCGACGTCGGGTTCACGCGGAGCCTGCAGACAGGCAGCGCGCGCGGTGGCGTGCTGTTGACTGCGGCGTTCCGCGTCGACGCATATGTCCACGACACGAGCTCAAGGCTGTCGCTGGTCGTCGAAGGAGACGCGCTCCTGTGCGTGGCAGGAGACAGACCGGAGCTGCTTCTCGGCGATCCTATCGAGAGTCGAAGCGCCGCGCTTGGTGCTCGTAGTGGCGAACTGTCGAACGACGAGGAGCGCAGACGACAGCTCGCGCTGCTGCTCGTCGACCACATCGGTATCGAGGCGCGACGCGACGGAGTCACGAGAGACCGGCTGTTCGTTACCGAGTACTTCGCGCCACCGGGCTCACCACAGAGAGATCCGATTACTGTCGATCAACAGAACCACGGCGAAGGAGGAGAGCAGGCGCGGCGCGCCACACACGAGCACGCGAGACGCCCGCTGCTCTTCAAGTCCACTCGCGCGCTCGGCCACGACCGCATCCTCATCACGCTGCACCTGCTCGCTGACTGCGCGGTCGCGATCCGCTGCTACGAGCCTCACAGCAGCGAGTCGTGCGACCTGGTCGTGAAGAGGGAGACGCTGAGTCTCGTGCTCGGGCTGGACGAGGCCGAGCTGATGCCCAATGCGCTGCTCGCGCCGTCGATCCCGCCGCTCGTGCTGATGACGCACATCTGCTCGTTCGTCCGAGTCGAGAGACACACGGTTGCTGTGTTGCCACAGACTTCGGCCGTTGCCTCCTGCGGCGCGACTCTGGCTGCGTCGTTCACGTTCGACGAGGCAAGCGCTTGCACGAGCCAGCGGAGGTTCGAGTCTGGCGGCGCGAGTCTGGCGGAGGAGCGCAAGGTCGTTGGATCCTGGAGCGGGATGATGGTCGGCAACGTTCGCGCGAATTACTTTGCAGTACGCATCCGCTTGCTCGCGACCGACTCGCTCGGATCACACGCAGAGTACGAAGCGGTCTGCTCGGCGCTCTCGCCCAGCACAGCGAGCGCTGCGAGCGTCCGGTTCGCTGCAAGCGATCTCAAGCGCGTCGTCCGCGGCTCGGACGAGACAGGGGCGATCGGCGCCGAGGACGCGCTCGCACGCCTGCGCGAGAGCCTGCGCGTAGATCTCGTCGACGTGGTGCCTTGCGAGGGTGACGCTCTCGGCGTCGCAGTGTCCATCGAGCTCGCGTAGGACGTTTTGAAGACACCACGTACTCCGTCAATGTCCGGAGGTCTTCCAGAGGTCTTCCGGAGGTCTCCGAGGTGCTAACTATCGAACACCGAGTCTTTGGTGTTAACTGCCGGACGACGCTTCACGCGCGCAGGAAGCAGCGGAGCCCTCGCTCGCGTGCGCCTGGAGTCCATGCCGTCGCTGGTGTTCGAGCGCGATGACGCGCTGCAAGACGAGCAGGACTTCAAGGCCGAAGCGATTCGCCTGCACGCCGCGATCGAGGAGGCCGTTGAGCTGCGCGACGAGCTGCAGCAGAAGAACATCAAGTGCGTCGACGTGTGCTGGTCGCTGCCGGTTGCTTGCTGCTGCTGCTGACAAACCCGCCCGTGCGCGCGTAGACTACAGCGCAAGATCGCGGCACTGCTGCAGAAGACGCAGGAGAACAGCGGCGCGGAGCAGCGGCGCGAGGACAAGTCGACTGCGACGGAGAACGAGAAGCGGTACCTCGAGTGCCTGCGCAGCGTGCACGAGGTGAAGGTGCAGATGGCGGCGGCGCAGACGCAGTACGACCGCATCGCGCTGGACCTGCAGGCGCGGCTGGACGAGAAGGAGTCCAAGGTGACGGAGATCCAGGACTCGTTCCTCGAGTTTAAGCGCGAGATCGCCAAGAACGCGGAGAACATGCGCACGGGCAAGCCGATCCCGACGCGGGTGATCGCGCAGTTCGAGGCCGCGGACGTGAAGAAGGACCAGGAGGTCGAGAAGGTGCGGCTCAAGAACATCAACCTGCGCACGCACCTGAAGAAGCTCGAGCAGCAGTTGCACGCGAAGGAGCAGCTCGCCGAGGGGCTACACCTGATCGACTTTGAGCAGCTCAAGATCGAGAACCAGACGCTGAACGAGAAGATCGAGGAGCGCAACGAGGAACTCCACAAGCTGCGCAAGAAGACGACGAGCACCGTGCAGGTGCTGACGCACATCAAGGAGAAGCTCCAGTTCGTGCTCGCGGAGAACCAAACGCTCAAGAAGGACTCGGCGGAGCTCGAGGAGGCGCTCACCATCCACCGCGATCGCCTCGCGCGCAAGAAGAAGGAGCGCGACGCGAACCGGCAGCTCGGCCAGAAGCTCCGGAGCCGCGAGAGCTTCGCCAAGTCGGAGCTGCTTGTCGAGGACTTTGAGAAGCGCGAGGGCGACCTCGTGGACCTCGAGCGCCGCCTCTCGGAGCTCATGCAGCGCCACGCGTACTTGCTCAAGCAGGTCAAGCAGTGAATGTGTCCAGAAGGGTAACACTACAGTATCGGAGAATACATAGATGCAGATGGCGATGTCGAGCGTTATGTTGGCCTCGTCGGTCTCGTCGGTCTCCCCGACAGATTGCCACTCGGTTGGGGTCGGACACCACCACGCGTCGACGATCGGGTCGGCGTCGATCCCGAGCTGCCCGGCCCTCTGGCGATTGACCGATCTCCTTGCAGTCGTCGAGGGACTTGCTCTTGACGCGCTCGAGCGCCTTCACGCTCCACCACAGGTTCACGCTGGCCACTCTCGCTGCAGAGCTCTGCACTCCGCTTCAACATACAGTATCGAGATAGTGATGTGGACACACCACCTAAAATTGCTGATTTCCGCGGAGTAGCCATACATTGTTCCCAAATCGACGCCACGTAGCCAACGAGCCCATGCATGCCAAGCTCACCGCGGCGCTGCTCGCGCTTGTCGTGACTGCGGCCGCCGTCGCCGCCTTCGACCCGCTGGCCGCGATCGCGGAGCTCGTACCCCCGGACTTGAGCCTCGAACAGCTCGCAGCAGCAGCCACGAGCGGCGACACGGACTGGCGCGCGCTCGGCGCCGCGCTGCAGGAGGCCGGCGCTGCGACGTTCGAGTGCGTGCGCCTGTGGCTCGTGTTCCTGGCGCTGGCGACCGGCCCGCTGCTGCGCGGCGCCGTCGTGGTCGCCGAAGCGCTGCTGCCGCATGCGCTGACGCTGCTGCGCGCCGGTGCCGCCACCGTGGGCGAGCTCGATCCCGCGCACCAGGCGGCGCTGGCGCTCAGCGCACTCGCGGTGGCCGTGGGCGTGCGCCGCGGGTACTTCCGCCGCGCGCGCGTGCGCTACCTGCTCTTCAAGCGCAGCGCTGAGCTGCGCTATCGCTCCTTCCTGGCGTCGCTCAGCCACACGTCGCGCGCCGCCGCCGTGCTGCTGCCGCACGTCGCGTTCTTCCTTGCGGCGTACGCGCTGCTGGCGTACGCGCCGGCGGCGGTGGCCGACGTGTGGGACAGCGAGGCGCTCTTCGGCTTCTTCGCGACCGGCTACCCGCTGTTGCGCACCGTCATGATCATCCGCCACCGCCGCCTCCTCTCCAAGCGCCGCTCGTCTCCGCCGTCCGCCACGCAGCAGCGCACCGCAGCCTCCAGCGGCGGCTCTGCGATCTCGACTGGCGCGACGACGTCGGTGGCGCGTCGCGTGTCCGCGGCGAACGCTGCAGCGAGCGCGAGCGCGGGTGCGCCGCCGCTGGTGCCGCGCGTCAGCCGGTCGCGCAGCATCGAGGAGCTCGTGTGGAGCGAGTGGCGGCCGTACGAGACGATCCTCAAGTACTGGGTGCTCTGGTCGTTCGCCGGCTGCGCGGCGAGCATCGTCTCGCTCTTCCTGCCACGCTTCGTGCTGGCGTTCGTGACCGTGCCGACGTCCGCCTGCAACGTCTTCCTCGCGTGGATCCACTCGCCCGTGACGCGCGGCGACATCGCGCTCTACACGCTGCTCAGCCCGCTCTTCAACCCGTACGCGAACCGCCTCCGCGACGTCGGCGCGGGAGGCGCTGCGCGGGCCACCGGCGACACCGATGCGGCCAACTTCCTGCTGCGCGCGCTCGTGACCTTCCGCGTGCTGCCGGAGCAGCACGTGCACGTGATGAAGGACATGTGGTCGCAGGGCCCGGCGCTCGCGGGGCTCCTGTTCATCTTCACGCCGGGCTTCGTCACGGCGCGCGGGTGCATGCTCGTGGGCTTCGGCTTCCCGGCGTACGTGACGATGGGGGCGCTCGCGGAGAAGACGGCGCGGCGCTACGAGTGGTGGCTCAGCTACTTCTGCGTGGCCGTGGCGCTCGACTACGTCGTGGCGGCGGCGGGCAGCGAGCTCGCGTGGCTGCCGCTCTTCTACCACGCGAAGCTGCTGCTCTTGATGTGGCTTCAGTTCCCGTACTTCCGCGGCGCGCAGAAGATCTTCGACGCGAGCTTCTCGAGTGTCTTCGTCGTCCCGGAGGAGCGCAGCACGGCCGACTGAGCCAGCGCGCTGGACGCAGATGACGCGCTGTGAGGGGGGCGAGTGACGCTTTCTCCGAACGAAGGAGCTGGAGCGTGGCGGCCGAGACGAACGCGCGTCGGGAGGTAGGTAGGGAGCTTAGAAGAGTGTGCGCGCGGGTGGTCCGCTGCTCTCTCCGACTGCAGGAGGGAGCGCAGCCCGAGACCACCCGAGCGCTGCTGGCATCGCAGTAGAGAGTGACGCAACGACGACGTTCGATGGAGGAGCACGAGTGGCGTGTATGCAGGTAGCGACGCGACGCGACGCTACGCGCCGGCGTTGTTGTCGCCACCGGCGTCCTTCTCCTTGCGGATGAGCTCGTGGATCCTGCGCAGCTCGCTCATGCGGTCGAGGATCTCGCGCTCGATCGGCGCGGCTCGCTCCGGCTTCCCGAGCGCGATCATCTCACTCATGAAGCTCTTGCGGTGCTCGATCTCGTCCAGCACCGAGTCGTACAACTCTTCGAGCTGCTCGAGCCGGTTCTTGGGCTTGCGCGCGCCGGTGCGCAGCGCGTTCGCGTGAGAGAGTTCGCGGCTCAGCAGCTCTGGCGTCGCCGCGCAAGTCGTCGTGAGCTCAGTGCGAGACAGGAGGTGCGAGTCACCGCATCGGCTGCTGAGCGTACCGGATCCAGGGAGGAGCTCGCGAGGCAGGATCGACCCCTGGCTGTACTGGAACGCCTGCTGCAGCTTCTCTTTGTCCGCGTTCGGCTTCTTCCTGGAGAGTGGCACACAGACCCACCACAGCACACAGCTCGTGAGTCCATCGCAGCGCCGCTCGGATGCAGCCCGACCCGCCAGTCGCACTTGATGCCGGAGACGCGGTAGGCGTCCATCTGCCGCTTGATGAGGGCGATCTCCTTCTCGATCTCGCTGAACGGTTTTCGGCGCACGCCGCGGTAGTCGATCGGGTGCACCTCGGGGGATCCGCTGCGACCCGAGAACGACGGCGCCTTGATCGCTCGGTCCGAGACCTTCGCGGCGAGCGCGTGCGTTCTCGCGTCCGCGCGATTCGCGCCGCCGCCCGGGATGAACGGTGCGACCGCCTCGCCCCGGGGCTTCGTCGTCAGCTCTGCCGTTCACAGCGCGCGAGCGATGAGCGTGACGAGAGCACGTGGCTAGTGGGGAGATGTGAGCGCTGGCAGTTGGGGAGAGCGACGCACTCGGATAGGAGATCTTGGGCTTTTGGTTCCCGCAGTAGAGCTTCTTGAGCAGCCGCCCGGCTTCCGTGTCGCTACCAAACGCCCTGCGCGCACATACGAGTGGATCTGGTGTGGTGAGCCACGAGCTCCGCTCCTCTCACTCTCGATCGATAGCGCGCGAGAGAGAGAGAACGAGGGTCGAGAATCGAGGCTCGTACTTCCAGGACTCGGTGCAGTCCGATCTGCCGACAGCCAGCGCGTTAGTATCCGACAGCGGCCACCACTCACTCGCATGCACACGCGCGCACCTCGGCTCCGCCGCCGCGTTCTGCTCCATCTCGGTTGTGCGAATGGCTACACTTTTGTCAAAGTAGCCATGTGGCGAGCTCGATAGTGAAGAAACTCGGGTCGTTTCTTTTGAGTGGTGGTTCACCAACCCTCTCTCTCGCCATACAGAAACCAAGTCTATCCTGCAGCGAGCATGGCGGAGCGCTGGCTGCCGGCGCTGCGACCCTGGTGCGTGCACCTCGGGGGCTGCGCGACGCTCACGGCCGAGCGCGACCCGCGCGACGAGAGCGGCGCCGCGTGGCTGCTGTCCGTGGCGCTGGACACGGACTCGGCGGACGCGCTGCTCACCAGTCGCGAGGCGCTGGCGCTGCTCGCGCTCGTCGCGCGCGTGGACCTGCGCGGCTACGCGCAGCTGCTCGCCGATTTCTGCGGCTGCGCGCGCGCGAGCGACGTCGCGTCCGAGCTACACGCACCGCCGCGTCTGCTCTTCGAGAGCCCACCGCCGTCGCCGCCGGATGCCGCCGCCGCCTTCGACGCCGTGGCGCTGCGCCGACTGCTGCTGCCGGCGGCGCCGCCCAGCGCCGAGTGCCGCGCCGCCGCGCGCCGCGTGCTACGCCTCATGACGCCGGCGATGCGTGAGACGCTGACGCAGACCGGCGGCGCCTTCCGCACGCGCGCGACGCTGGCGTTCGTGCCGCCCGACCGCCTGCGCGGCGGCCCGCGCGCCTACCTCGAGGCGGTGCGCGCGACGGTGCGCGCGCTCGCGGACCACGAGGCGCTGTACGTGCGCAACGCGACCGGCGGCGAGGAGCAGCTGCTGCTCGACCCGCTCGCGCTCGAGCTCGAGCGTGGCGAACTGGACCTCTCGCGCGTCAAGCCCCGCGATGTCGCGGCGTGCAGCGACGTGCTCGCGGACCTCGTGGCGCTCGGCGTGCAGCCGCTCCCGGAGCTGGACCTGAGCCCGGCGGCGGCGCTCTCGACGCTGCCGCTCGTGCGCGTCGGGGCCATTGTCGCGGGGCTCACGAACGCCGAGAGCGCGTGCGCCGCCGCCGTGCAGGAACGCCCGCCGCGCGTCTTCTCCGAGAAGACCCACACACTCGCGGTGGTCTCCAAGTACGCGGACCCGGCGGCGCCACACCGCAGCCACCGCCGGCGCCTGCAGGCGTTCTACTCGGCGCTGGCGGCGGCGCAGGAGCTCAAGACGCTGCGCGTAGCGAACGTGCTCATCAACGACCACGAGAGCGCGCGCTGGAAGAAGTGGCAGTGGCTCAGCTACGCGCTCTTGAGCAACGAGTCGCGCGCGAGCGTCGAGTCGCTCACGCTCGAGGACAGCAGCTTCGGCCCGAGCGACCTGCGCGCGATCATGAGCGTGCTCGAGAGCAAGTTCCCCGCCAGCAAGCTCATGGACCGCGAGAGCCTCGTGGACTACTTCTCGGCCGAGCACGGGGCGGCACCGGCCACGCAGTACGCGGGCGACTTCGCGGAACTCTTCGCGAGGAACAGCGTGGCGGCGCAGTTCTTCCAGCGTCCGCGCGAGCAGGCGCCGGCGGCCCTGGACGACCCCCTTGCTCTCGACGAAGATCTCGGCTCAGTGGAGCTGCAGGAGGGAGCTGTCGTGTTCGTGAACCCGTTCGACGCCGCCGCGGACGAGACGCCCGAGTCGCTCGTGCTCAAGCGAGACGCGTCCTTCCGGATCATCCGGAACGACGCGCGCTGCCAGTGGATCGACATCGTGGTCCCGGGCTTCGGCTACTGCGCGGTGCCGCGGGTGGTTGTGAAGAACATCACGATGGCGGCAGAAGACGGCGCCGAGCCGCACAAGAGCTCGCTGGAAAACGGCTACCGCGGCTCGATCAAGTCACTGACACTTCGGTTCACGACGCTCGAGCCCACGGTCGACCTGCTGCTCCCGCTCTTCCAGTACCTCGGCCCGCACCTCGAGGCTGTGGACGTGAGCCACCTGGTGACACTCAGCCCGGAGGAGCTCTGCCGCATCCTCAGCCTGTGCCCTCGCCTCTCGGGAATGGACTTCAACGTGTCGGATCCGCGCGGCGGCCTCGTGGCGTTGGCGCAGGCGTACGACGAAGGGCGGTGCCAAGCTGAGGAACTGTGCTTGGTTGAGTGCCAGACAGGACAGAACGTCATCCCGTTCGTCGCGAGGCTCGGGGACCCGACCAGCGGGATTGCGAGGCGACTCCGGCGCCTCACGTTCGACTCGGTGCACGAGGACGAGGTGCTCCCGGACGATGCGCTCTTGGCCATCGCCGCGATGCTCAAGACGAACAACACATTGGAGTACGTCGAGCTGGACGTGTTCCCAGAGATCCAGCGGGTGACGTGGCTGAGCCTGATCGCGACGGACGGCAAGGTGCTCCCGGTGGTGAAGACGCCGCTGCCGCTCGAGTCCCGCCTGGCGTTCCTCTCCGTGGTGCAGCAGCGCAACGGCAGCAAGGAGGGCGACGGCGGTGAGAGCGTCACGGAGACGACGGGGGAATCGGCAACAAGGGAGAGCGTCGGTGCTCGCAGACACCTGGGCGACCTGCACGGGCTCGATCACGATGTGATCCGGCTGGTGTTTCTGTTCGCCGCCGAGCCAAAGACGCGCACGGTCTTCCTGCAGGTATTCGAGCTGGAGGCCGAGGAAGAGTTCGAGGACATCGCGGAGTTCGACGAGTTCGCGGAGGACGGCGAGGGCGAAGACGAGGACGGCGAAGGCGAAGATGACAGCGAGTTCGAGGACGTGACGGACGACGACGACGACGACGACGACGGGAACTGATTGATTCGCTCGCAGTTCGTTGGTTCGTTGGTTCGTTGGTTCGTTGGTTCGCTCGGACTCCGAGTTTCAAGTCGATCCACTCTCGATCAACCTTGTCGAGACAGCGTTGAGTTGGTCTTCTGCGAATGTAGCCAAGTCGCGTTCTCCCTCGGTTTTAGCACTATAATTTTCCACTGAACCATACAAAGCCGCATACAATTCGCGCCATTTCCACTCGCCAGCAAGAAGCGCCTAGCGCCAGGTGCGTGGATGACCATGACGCTCGCTCGCTTCTCTCACACGCTGACGCCAGCCCCGACTCTCCGCGCGCGCAGCCATGCTCAACATGAACGCGAACCTGCACGCGGCAAACGCCACGTCGGTCGTCGGCAACTCGATCGCCATCCCCTCGCGCGTGGCCGCCGCCGCCGCGCCGCCCGCACCGACGCCCGTGGCCACCGCGGCGGCGGCGGCGGCCGCGCAGCTGAGCCTCGGCCACGTGCGCAGCGCGTTCAAGCCCGCGGCGTCCATGGCGGCGCCGGTCGCATCGGTCCCGGCGCCGAGCGCGAACCCCGCGGCGGCCGCAGCCATGGCGGCGGTGCCAGCGGTGCCCAACACGGCCGGCGCCGGCGCACTGCAGCTCTCGGGGCGTTGGTCGCTCGACCGCGACGACTCGGACTCGACGAACGACTACCTGGAAGCCATGGGGCTGCCGCTGATCGCGCGCCAGGCGGCCGACAAGCTCGACCTTATGGTGATCATCAGCCAGACGCCCGGCGAGTTCGTGATCACGCGGCGCACGCGCATCTTCACGGAGACCAAGGCGCTCAAGTTCGGGCAGGAGGTGAACGTGAAGAACAACGTGATCAAGGTCACGGGCGAGCCGGCGCTCGTCCGCACGACCACGCAGCTCTCGGGCTACCGCGGGCTGCTCACGGACCTGCGCACGCTCGACGACAAGGGCCGCATGCGCGTGGAGCTCACGCTCGCGCTGCCGGACAAGCCGCCGGTCGTCATCACGCGCTACTTCAACAAGACGAGCGAGTCCACGTCGCTCGAGAACCTGCCGGCCTTCGACATGAGCCTCGAGAACGCGAGCGACGTCAAGCGCAAGCGCTAGCGCGAGTTTTGACGCGTCGACGACGGTGATGACGCGCGCCGATGGCGCACGACGAGCTTCCGGGCAGCACTGTATACACTCTCCCAGCCCGCAACACGCGGTGGTCTTCTCACTCGTCACACTCCTCACGCTCACTCGCTCACTCCGTCGTCCGTGCGTCGCTAGGCGAAGAAGTAGCTCTTCTGCGCGTCGAACGCCGCGAAGCGCTTGCCGGCGTACTCGAGGAAGTCGAAGTCGATCTTCGAGTGCCCCGCCTGCACGACGGCCCAGAAGCCCCAGAAGAAGTGCGACGCGAGCGCGTAGCGGTTCACGACGTCGTAGAGCGCGTGGAAGAACGCCTTCGACTCCTTGTTCGCCTCAAGCTCGCGCAGCAGCGCCGGCGCCGCCGCCTCCATGTACGCCCGGTAGAACGCGAACTGCTGCTCCGGGCTCGGATACAGGCCCAGGTCGAACTCGAAGCCGCAGTTCTCGCAGAAGTGGTTCGCGAAGTCGAACGCGCGGAAGTTGTAGCCGCCTGCCGTTCGCAGGTGCGAGCACTGAGTCCTGCGTCCCGAGTCCCGAGCCACCTCAAGTTCCCTTGAGCCAGCACGAGAGCACCACGCACCGTATTCGTAGTCGATGATCTGCACGCGGTCCCACGCGTCGTTGTGCAGGATGTTGCCGCTCAGCGCGTCGTTGTGGCAGAAGACGACGTCGGACGCGAACGCGAGCGCCTGCTTGGAGATCTCGTCCAGCTCCTGGTCGCCGCCCGCGAGCCCCGCGCCGTTGCTGTTGAGCTCCGACGGCAGCACCGACTTGAGCCACTGGAGCTTCTCGTGCAGCTCCGGTAGGTTGAGCCGCTCGAGCGCCGCGCGCTTCGCCACGTCCGTGAACGTGATCTCGGACGCGAGCTTCTCGAAGCGCTCGACTTTCTGCGCGCGACGACATCCCAAGCAACGCGCTCAGCCGCTACAACCCCCACGACCCCAAGCGCTCCTGGACGGACGGACGCACCTCCCAGAGCACAGGGCTGCGGTCGCCCGCGATGCTCATGAGATGCATGATGCCCAACTCCTTGCCGATCATGCCGAGAAAGTTCACGGGGGCGGTCTGCAGCGGCACAGTCAGCCAGTCAGTCCGCCGCCTGCTCGCTTCCTGCGCGTGGCGTGACGCACGACGCGACGCACCTGTCCCATCTCCTCCGGCTCGAGCGGACGCGCATCCATCCAGCCCTCGATGCGTCCGTTCTGGAAGCGGCCGTGGTACGTCGGCGCGAAGCCTTCGGCCGACAGCATCGCAAAGAGCTCTGCGCGTGACGCACACATGCACGTTGTCAGCACCGACGCCGCGCGACACAGCAGTTCCAGCAGAGAGAGAGCGGCGAGACGCACTGTTCTCCACGTTGCGATCGATGAACGCCTCCGTGTTGTCGCCGTAGAGGCGCACGAGCACCGACTGTCAGGAGGAGCAGAGAGCAGCGTCAGACGCCCGCATGCCCCGCCAGGCAGAGCGCGTCTCCACACACGCACGTAGTCCTGCCAGATGAGGCGGTAGAGGCGATTCGTGATGCCGCCCGAGATGATTTTGACCGTGATGTCCTCGTCGCGCGCGTTCTTCCTGCAGTGGCGAGCGCGTCAGTTGTCATCCGACTGCAGCCATGATGGGCGCCCGGCACAGCACCGCCGACCCAGAACGTACCACGGAGGGCAGATCGCGCGCGCGACCACCTTGACGTCGTCGAACTCGTCGGCGTCGTCCTTGCCGACCACGTAGTCGAAGCACGCGGCCGCGTTGTTCAGGTACACGACTGCGTTGCAGTCAGAGCGCGGTGCGGTGTGAGTGTCCCGTTGGTGCATACAGAGAGCAGCTCAACCGGCGGAATCGCACCTTCGACTTGCGCCATCGTGGGGGGATTTACTGGTTCCACGGGGGGAGAGGATGCGGAGCTGCGGCGCGCGCGGTGGCTGTTGCTTCTGCTGCTGTGGGCGGTGGGGGGCGGAGGCGCGGCGGCGGCGCGCAGCACGAAGAAGCTGGCGGCGGCGGTGAGCAGCGAGGTGGCGGCCGTCACGAGCAGCAGCACGTGCCAAGTGAGCTCTTGCGGCGGCGGCGGCATTCGCGGTTTAAAAACCTTGGTGGGAATTTCGGGGATGTATTCTGAATAAAGGGGGCTAGTATTCGGAGTAGTTGACTCAACGATTCGCGCATTTGGATACTCTATCGCAGATAGTTGAAGGAAAGGTGAATCGGAGGTGATGGGAACGGGGGATGGGTCCATGTTGCGAGAATATGCAAATCACTTGATTTTTTTCACTATTGACATCGTACTTGAACGGATTAATACAGTATTTGCATTGTCTGATAGTGATGAAATCAAGTGTTCCATCATTTGCGTGCGATTCACATTTCGTAGTTTATTATGACTGTACTACCCTCTTCCGTGCTGTGTTTGCGTTCGCCGAGACTCGTTCGCGCACTTGCCGACACTCAGACTCTCGCCTCTCTGTTGCGTTAGCCCGTGATATGTCCGTCTTGCCAACCAGTCGGACACTCTCCAGCAACTCCTGAAGCTCTCACGCCTGACAGCCAACCACGTTGACTTCATGAACAACGACACCAACGACAACAACGACAACAACTCGATGACCAATACGCCGACCGACGGTCCGATCGACATCTTCGACGCCGTGGGCAACACGCCACTGCTCGAGCTCAAGTCGCTCTCCAAGCTCACGGGCTGCAGGATCCTCGCGAAGGCCGAGTTCATGAACCCGAGTGGCAGCGTGAAGGACCGTGCCGCCAAGGCCCTCATCCTCGACGCGGAGCAGCGGGGACTACTCAAGAAGGGCGACACGATCGTCGAAGCCACAAGCGGCAACACGGGCGTGGCGCTCGCGCTACTGGCGTCCGCGCGCGGTTATAAGACGATCTTCACGATGCCGGAGTCGACGGCGCAGGAGAAGATCGACCTCATGAAGGTCTTGGGTGCACAGATCTTCGTGCAGCCCTCGGCATCTCTGCTCGACACGGAGAACCACTTCTACCACGTCGCGCAGCGCCTCGCGATGACAACCGAAGGATCCGTGTGTCCTAATCAGGTACGGAGCATGTGTGTGTGTGTGTGTCAGTCTTCGCTTCTCTCGATCTCTCGCTCGCTGGAACACGCGCTCGCATGCGGAAGCATGTTCTCACTTGAGGTGTATGTGAGTGTGCGCGCGCAGTTCGAGAACACGACCAACATGACGGCACATTACACGACGACGGGACCGGAGATCTGGCGCCAGACCGGTGGCACCATCGGCGGCTTCGTCACGTCATGCGGCACCGCCGGCACGCTCTCCGGTATCTCCAAGTTCCTCAAGGAGCAGAAGCCTGAGTGCGCGGTGTGGGTCGTCGACCCAGCCGACATCGCAGCCATGTCGCGCTTCGTGAACGACGGGCGGCGCACGAGCAAAATGAGGGGCGGGTTCGAGGTCGTGTCGTCGAATCAGGGCTCAACGATCGTCGAGGGTGTGGGTGTGCCGCGCGTGACGCCCAACTTCCGCGAAGGAACGGTGGACCGAGGCATCACGGCGACGGACCAAGAGGTTGTCGACATGGCGTACCACCTGCTGCGCAACGACGGCGTCTTCGTCGGCCCCAGCGCGGCGCTGAACGTCGTTGGCGCCGTCAAGATGGCGCGCGAGCTGGGTCCGGGCTCGACGGTCGTCACGATCCTCTGCGACGGCGGCGATCGATACCGCAGCAAGCTATACAACCGCGAGTGGCTCGCAAAGCACAGTGTGCTGCCTACCACGGACGAGGCTGGGAGAGCGACGCTGTCGCTCGACTTCGTGGCACCGCTCGAGACTGGCGCGGATGGTTCACCCACGCCGTAGATCCGTCCGATCGACCGACCGATCGATCGCTCTGGCAGACACGGGGTTGACACACGCTCATGTGGAGGAACCTGCGTGCTACTAGTACACGTCCATTCACAACACATCCTGCATGAGCTCAGCGGGGTCCTAGTGCTCGCTGCGCGTCCGGAGCGCCTCACATCCCCTCCAGCAGCTTGGAGGTGCGGTCAAACGCCCAGAACGTGATCGCCGCACCGGGGATGCCGCGCGAGAAGGCCGCCTGCCAGCCGCGGAAGAGGTGCGAGGCGCCGTGCTCGCGCACGAGGCGGGAGGCCCCGGTGACCAGCCCCGTGTACTCGCCGCGCGTGCCGTCGACCTGGATGAGCGACTTGACGGTGTCGAACGGGAGCGCGACGGCCCAGAAGCTCACGCCGCCGGCCGCGCCGGCCGCGAGCAGCACAACCGAGTCATGTCCACGCAGCGCCGGTGCCTCGCGCAGCCGCGCGCGCGCGAAGTCGTAGCCGAGGAAATAGCACGCGACGCCGAGCGAGTCGCGCAGCACCGTGGTGGGGAGGCCGCGCCAGAGCGCGCGCACGCCCTCCTGGCGCACGACCTGCGCCACGCAGTGGACCGCGCCTCGGTACGCGCGAGTGGCGCGGTTGGCGTCGTACTGCACCTGCAGGCGGTTGCGCACGAGCTCGACAGGCGTAACGAGCAGGGCGTTGAGCCCGCCAGCCACCGCGCCGCTCAGCAGCGCCACCGCGGATGCGCTGAGCTGCGGCGCGTGGGTCGCCAGCACGTCGTTGCGCAGCGCGGCCGACGTGGTGAAGATCACGGCCTTGTACACCGCCTGGCTGAAGAAGGGTGGGAGGAAGCCCTTGTAGAGCGCGCGCGCGCCTTCGCGCTCGAGCGTCTGCCGCGCGCACGCGACGAAGGAGCCGCCGAAGCGCTGCGGCGCCGTCTGCAGCCGCGTGCGCAACGTGTCGAGCGGATGGCACACGACGACGCTCGCCATGCCCGCGACGGAGCCCGCGAGCACGGACGTCGTCGCCGGCGAGAGTCTCCTCGGAGGGCTGCTGGAGGACGTCGTGGTCATCGTTCCCCTGAAACACCGGACTACCTCGTTTTTGTCACTGCGGCTTCTCTTCGTTGCGGCTCATGCTAACCTGCCTCCAAGTTTCAATCTCCTGCGGTGCTGTGCTCGTCCTTCCTCGCGCCTCCGCGCCAGCATCTATGCATGCACCCGCCCATCCAACTCACGCGGCCACCGGAGCAGGAGGCAGCGCGATCGCTGCATACCGCGGTCCATCGATCTTCCGCAAAACCTCGTCCAGCGGAGTACTCGCCTCCGCCGATTCGTCGGCTCGAGGCAGCGTCTCGCCACCGCCCGACGTCAACTCTGCTGTCGCCGCCTTCCACGCCGCGAACCGCTCCGGAAGGTGGCGCTCGAACGCGCCGCGCGGCCTGCCGTGGATCCCCATCGCGACTCGCGGGACTTTGTCGAGATCGATTGCCGTCCACTCGCGCGCGCTCATCTGCTGCTCCAGCGCGGCGATCTTGGTGCGCAGCGGCGCCAAGTACTGCTTGCGCAGCTTCGCGGCGCTGAGCTTCATGTGTTTGCACAGCTTCTTGTGCAGGTCGACCTTGCCGCTCGCCGCTCGCTGCTGCGATGGGATCCACTTGGCGCACATCGAGATCTGTCTGGCGCAGCCCCCAGCAGCTCCAGCACCACCACCAGCAAGGCTGAGTGCCTCGACGTCCTCGCGGAGTTGCGCACATAGCATCTCGAGCATCTCCGTCTCGACGCTCGACCCCAGCAGCGCCATCGAGTCGTCGAATCTGCCGTAGTACGCGACCAGGTGCTTGAGGTTGTGATTGTGCAGCAGCTCTCTGCGGTGGTGCGCCGCGAGCCACGCGAGTGCCCAACGACCGAGTCTACGCTCGCCCTTCCCGCCGCGGCAGTCCCGGATGTGCGCGACGATCTTGAGCGTGTGCAGCGCGTCCTCATCGTAGGACGCTCGCAGGAGCTGCTCGAACTGCGGCTGTTCGACGTGTCGGGTCGCGCCTCGGAAGAGCTCGACGCGCGCGCTGGTGGTCGCCAGTGCGTCGTTCATGGCGATCTGGAAGTGTGAAGCGCTGATCGAGGTGGACCACGGATGACAGGGAGCGACCTCGAGTCTCGATGTTGAAGTGAAGTGCACAAGCACAGTGAATCCTGATCCCGATCTGATGCACCTGATAATGCTTCTTCCACTACCTGATAACATCACGCAACCTCTCGCGCTCCGCTCACGAGCTCTCGACCTCGACCTCCGCTCTCTGCCTCGCTCTCTTACTGTCTTGCCCAATCACTCGCTCGCTCGCCATGGACTCGCTGCGGCGCCTCACGAGCTCCGTCTTCGACGGCGGCAGCGGCGGCGCTAACACCGGCGCCGTCGGCAGCGGTCCGCGAGTCGGACGGCGCCACAGCGGCAGCGGTCTCAGCGCCTTCCTGCCGGCTGGACTCGGCGGCGGTGGCGATCCGCTCGAGCTCACGTACATTACGCAGCAACTCGTGGTCTGCGGCTTCCCCGTCGCTTCACCCACAAGCCGCAAGGCGAACGCTGCGAACGCGGACGAGCTGGCGCACGCGCTCGAGACGCGCCACGGCGGCCACTACCTCGTCTTCAACCTCAACGCGCTGGACGAGCAGCCAGCGGACGGCAGTTGCGTCTCGCCGGCGGCAGCTGCAGCTGCGGCTCCAGCGCCGTCGCTCATGGAGCAGCTCTGGAAGAAGACGGCGCACTCGTCGTCGTCGTCGGCTGCGGCGGCGACAGCAGCAGCGCCGCCGCTGGACGCGCGTGCGATCGCGGAGAAGCTGCGCGAACAGATGCTCGAGTTCAGCTGGGAGCGTGACGGCATGAAGGCGCACACGCCGCCGTTCGACCTCGTGTTCCGCATCTGCTACAGCATCTTCGCGTGGCTGTCGCTCGACGCGCAGAACGTCGCGGTCGTGCACTGCCAGACGGGCAAGACGCGCAGCGGCGTCGTGGTCGCGTGCTACTTGCTCTTCGCGCGCCTCGCAGACGACCCGATCGACGCGTTCGTCGAGTTCTACCGCAAGCGCTGGGACATGCGCTCGCTCACGCCGCAGGCGCTGCGCAGCAAGACGCCGCCGTCGATCCAGCGCTTCCTCGGCAGCTTCCACGCGCTCATCGAGGACCAGAAGCCGCCGAACGACTCGCCCATGCTGCTCAAGGCGATCATCTTCCGCGCGCTGCCGGTGGAGCTGCGGCCGTGCGTGCAGATCTGGGACGACTACCGGATGGTCTTCTGCACCGACTCGCAAGCTGGCGCTGGAGCTGGAGCCGCCGACGACGTCCCGCCGAGAGACCCGCCCGTGCTGGACTGGAGCGGGGACGACGGCTTCCTCGCTATCCTCTGGGAGAGCGGCATCGAACTGGACGGCGGCTTCTCGATCCTGTGCTCGTTCGGCGACGAGTACGACAGCAACGGCGACGATGTCGACGCGTCGTCGCGCGTGCTGTTCCGGTACGCGGACTCGACGTGGTTCCTGAGCCCCGGACTCGTGTCGCTCACGAAGACCAAACTCGACATGATGAAACAGTACGAGCACGGCTTCGACGACGAGCAGTTCTCCGTCGACCTCGTGCTGCATGAGAACAGCAACTCAAAGGCAGCGCGCAAGAGCCACGTGCGACTCGATTACACGGGCAACAACGCGGTGCGCCAGGGGCTGATCGAGATCACGAAACACCACATGGTGCTCCCCGATCCGGCGATGCACTCGAACTTCATCCGCATGGGTTTCGGCGAGACGCCGACGACGTTCGCGCTGCAGCGCTCGCAGAACGCGCCGAACGTCGCGCTCGACTTGCTGCACTCGGAGGGACTCGCGGCGTGCTTCTCGAAGGAGAGTCCGGGGAAGCAGTCGCAGGATGGTGGAGGCGGTAGCTTCCCCGGAGTCATATCGGCGCAGATGCCAGCAGGAGAGCCGACGATGCACCCGCCGAGCAACGCGCTGCGCCGACAGACAACCGCTGAGATCGTTGCGATGCAGTCCCAGCGCTCTCGATACTCCATCCCGACAGCGGTCGACTCCTCGATCTGCCAAGTGTGCAAGGACGACGACTACATGATGCGTCCGCAGATCGTGCGGTGCTCCGGGAAGTGCGGGAGCTTCTACCACACGACATGCGTCGGTCTGCGAAAGATCCCGTTCGGCTTGACGACGCTGAGCGATCGCACGAACCACGGCGTGTACGTGAAGAAGTTCTTCAGCGCGTGGGAGTGCGATACGTGCGCGCCGCCTCCGAGCCCGGCTGCTGCTGCGTTCAAGGGGTCGTCGACAGCAGTCAACGTGCCTCCGGGGATGGCTTTGGTTCCGTCTGCGTGGGCGAACAACTACGTCCCGTCCGCGACTGCACCTGTGTCTGGAGAGGTCAGTGATCCACGGAGGATGAAGGAGACACAAGCCATCAGTCTTCCTGTGCAACTGAACTTCGCAACGTCAGATCCTGCCTCGTCGTTCCCCGAGTCAGCGAAGCAACTGCTCGAAGCGGACCGAGTCGAATCGGCGAACCAGCAAGAGAGCGAGTCGGTGAAGCTGGACAAGCTCCGGGACTTCCTGTTGTCGAGCGGAGTCTCAGTGGAAGACTTGCTGCGGGCAGCGACAACTCCGAACGTATCGATCGCGCCGACGCCTCCGAAGGATCGACGACTTGGTGAGAGTACAGGAGGACAACCGTCATGTGCCGTAGCCTCCAGTAGCAGCCTCACTGTTCAGACTGCGCCGCACCCGAGCGAGGGGCAAAGTGGTGACGAACTCAAGCCAGCAAGCAAGGGGCCGCCTCTTAGCAACTCTCGATCTCCTGCAAACAGCCCGTCGAAGCAAACCGAGTTACAGCCTCCGTCACCTCACATTCACGAGGATCAGCACCGCGGTTCAAACTTTGCTACTGCGAACCGTCTCGATGGATCAGCAAGCGAGAAGAGCGAGGCGAAGAGCACCTCAGCAGCGAACCCTACAGCCTCAAGCTCCAGCTCGGTGAGTGAGGTCGTGTCGGAGACAGCAACCGTGTCAGCACCACCCGTGTTGGCAAAGCCACCAGCTCTCGACATGAAATCCGCGCTGTTGCAAGACATCATCGCGAAGCGCACTAAGGGATTTGCCGGAGCGAGCCCAGCGATAGCAGCTGTGGATCCGCTGGCGAACGGTGGAGCACCAAGTTCCGACACATCCAAGCACGAGATGATGCTGAAGCGAGGCGTGCCTTTCGAGGCTGTGCAGAACTGCATGGTGAAGGACGGTGCAGACCCGTCAACGCTCCAGCGACTGCAGCAGGAGCCACGAAGCGAGGCGGAGACGCCGGAAGTGTCTACAGCCGCCGCGAGGAAGAGACTGAAGGATGTGGAGGAGTTCAAGAGCTACTTCAGCATGCTGCGTCTCGGCTGCCCGAAGGAAGCCGTGAAGCACAAGCTCGTCATGGACGGTTTGGACCCGATCATCGTCGATCTGGGACCCGAAGCAGTCTACGACGACGTGAAAGACAAGATCACGATCGTTCTTCCAGCTGAAGACCGGTCTCGACTGCAGGACGATATCAAGTGCGTGCGTGAGCCGAAGAGCAAACGCTTGTCGGCGTCAAGAGAACAAGCACAGTCGCCAGGTGACAAAGTTGCAGCAGCTCTGGAACCCACTGAAGGACCGACGACATCCGATGCCGGTGCGACCGACAGCGTGTTGCTTCGGGAGCACGAGGTGTATGCAAAGTACTTCAAGATGCTGAAGATGGGACTGCCCGAAGACGCAGTTCGCCACAAGATGCGGTCAGAGGGAGCAGATGAGCGCGCGCTCGAGCTTGGCGGAGACGCGCCGTACTCGAAGCTGACGGAGCCTCCAGTCGCGGCGAAACTGGGAGACGACCCGGTGTACTCCAAGTACTTCAAGATGCTGAAGATGGGTCTGCCTGAAGGCGCCGTCCGCCACAAGATGGTCACGGATGGCGTCGACGTGAATGCGCTGGATCTGGGTTGCGATGCGCTGGTGACAGATCTTGTGAAAGCACCAGGAGGAGGCAGTGTAGTGAGCAAGCCTGAGTCGCTGCAAGCCCCAAAGGTGAAGCAGCGGCGGAAGAAGCTGCACTGGCAAGCGATCTCGGACGATCGACTGAGCAACCTGAACCAGCAGACGATCTGGGAAGACAAGGGCGACGACGAGGTGGACTTCGACATGGACATGGACGAGCTCGAGTCGCTCTTCTTCGCGAACAATGACCCCAGCTCGAGCAGCGGGAGCAGCAAGAAGAAGAGCGGGCAAGCGAAAGCTCTCAAGCGGAAGCAGAGCGTGGCTCTCGTGGACGGGAAGCGAGCGATGAACGCCGCGATCTCGCTGGCGCGAGTGCGCTTGAGCTACAGTGCCATCGCGGAAGCCGTTCAGTCGTTTGACGCGATGGGGCTGTCGCTGCAGCAGCTCATCGGGATCAACGAGTTCCTCCCGACTGCGGAAGAAGTCGCGGTTGTGACGGCATACACCGGGGACGTCGCGATGCTCGGCGAGGTGTGTTCCCTTTTGTGGTGCTTGAACAGTGTTGTGGTGACTGATCGAGAGGTTGTGTGCGTGTGGCGGTGGTGGCGGGGCGTTGAGCGCAGGCAGAGAAGTTCTTCCTCGAGATCGCGAAGGTGAAGCGATACGCGTCGCGGATGGAGTGCTTGGTCTTCAAATTGGCGTTCGCGTCGCGCAGCGCGGAGCTCCAGGCGTCGTACTCGAACATGGTCAGAGCGTGCGAGGAAGTGAAGGGCAGTCGGCTGCTAAAGATCCTGCTGAGCATGGTGCTCAAGCTCGGAAACACGCTGAACGGGAGCGGAGACGACAACGGGATCCGAGGCTTCACCGTGGACTCGCTGCTCCGACTCGGCCACACGAAAGCCGTGAACCAGAAGACCACAGTGCTGCACTACCTCGTCCGCCTCGTGAAGAAGAACCACCCACAAGTGCTGGACTTCCAGGAGGAGCTCGCGAGCGTTCCACTGGCAGCGCGCGAGTCCTTCGAGACGATCGCAGACGACTTCGCCAAGTTGCAGTCCGGCTGCGCGAAGCTGGCGGCAGAAGTCGACTGCCTCCGCGTGAGTGGCGCCTCGGACTTGACCACCGCCAGCTCGATGCAAGCTGCCGCGGCAGCGATCGCCGCTGAGATCCAGAGGCTGGACGACGAGATCAAGCGAGCAAGGGAGGAAGTGAACAGCGTGTTCGACTACTTTGGCGAAGACCCGAGCAAGAGTCCGACAGACTTCTTCACGACGCTGACGTCGTTCTGCACGGTGAGGCGGCGCGAGTCGCGAGTCACGGTGCTCGGGGGTCTTGCGCTACGTGCATGCATGGCTGGGAACTCACGCGATGTCGTGTTGGCGGTTGCCTGCCTATTGCTCTCCAGGCGTTCGAGTCGGCGCGGAAAGAGGTGGACGCCGCGGACGAGGCGGCGATGCGCGCCGAGCGACTGAAGCTTCGGCGCTCTGGCAGCGTGACGGCTCGCCCCCAAGGACGCGCGACTCCGAGTGACGCAGACAGTTCCGCCACGAACGCCTTCCAGCTCCGACTGCGGGAGCGCTCGCAGAGCTCCAGGGAGCTGCCGGGTCCGAGTCCGACAAGCCCGCCTTCTGGCGAGTGAAGTGATGCGACGACAGCAAGGAGGAGCGATAGAGAGGCGACGGACGCATCGGCGACGGACGTGGTCGCTTGCGCCGTCGCTGATCCCGCGGACATGTGAAGAAGATCTTCACGGGTAACTTACTAACGTGTTTCGCTGTCTGTCGCTCTCTCGCTCTTGTCCGGTCGGTCGGTCTGCTCGTGCGGCAGCGATGAGGAGATCTCTGGGGCTGAGCGCCCCGCCGACGCGTGCTCAGGAGGCATAGTAATACCGCGTCGACACGTGCGCGAAGTTGACGCGCACGCCAAAGAGCGCCTGCAGCAGCAGCGTCGTGACGAAGACCGTGGCGATGACGCCGAGCGGCGTCAGGAAGCGCTCGGTGCGGTGCAGGAACGGCAGCGCTGCGTGCACGAGAGTATGTCAGGGAACCCCGACCCAGCGGTTCCGGATGCTGCGAGGACAGACGCACCCATGTAGCCCAGGAACGTGATGTAGGTGTAGAAGCCCCAGGCGACCGAGTATAGCGCGTTCGCCAAGAGCAGCGCCGCGAACGACTCGGACGTCAGCACGGGGGCGAGCAGGAACTGCGTGCCAACAGTGAGTGCAGAGGCGTCAGCACGGAGTTCCAGGGTCACGACGACTCGCGAGGAGGACGACGACGCCGACGCGACGCACCTGGAGGACGTAGAGGAAGAGGAAGAGGATGAAGAACGCGTTGCAGTGGATGTCGAACGCGAACTGCCACTCCACGCGCTGCTCGACGAAGAACGTGTCGCCGATGCCCTGGCTGCTCCGGCAGAGAGAGAGAGAGAGAGAGAGGTGGGGAGACGGAGAACGCGTCAGAGGTCGGAGAGTGGCGTCCGCGCAGCCAACGCAGCGGCGCGACGTACTTGGCGCGCAGCCGCAGGTAGTGGTTGGCGGTCCACCAGCAGAGCGTCGCGCAGAGCACCCCGAAGCCGAGCCACTCGACCACAACGGCGTGGAAGACGAGCGACAGGTACGACCCCGCGCTGCTCACGCGGAACGTCACCGCCCATGCCACAGTCGCGACCTGCGCGTCACGTCACAGGAGTGAGTGCATCTACACACAGGCAGAGAACCAATCGACGCAACTGCAGCGGCACGCGATCATCATCGCCGCACCAGGAGGAAGAGCAGCTGGATGACTGCGAACGCCGGGTCGTCGCGAGCCCAGCGGTTCTTCGTCTGCTTGCGGTAGTAGGCGCTCTTGTACACCTTCGCCGGCTGCGTGCAAAGCGTGACCATCTGGTAGAACGTGGCGTCGAGGTCCATCTGCCGGTAGTCGCCCACACGCCCGAGGTACTCGGGCAGCGCCGAGCACGAGCGGAAAACAGCGGCTGGCGCCAAGCCACGCGCGCGATTGCCGCTGCCGCTGCGCCGCGCGGACGACGACGACGACGACCCCGACGTGGCGGAGGACGGCACGGCCGCTCTGTGCTCCTCCTGCGACACGGGGAGCAGCATCCTGCGGCGTGGGGCGTGGGGAGGGAGGCGGACGGACGGACGGGCAGCTAGCAGCTCCGCGATGAGCTGCTCGTCGATGATGGCAACGTGGAATCAATTTGTGAGTGTGTGTGTGCCACACTATTTAGTGTGGCGAACACAAAGCCTTATATAAAGCATGCATGCTGAATCGAAGGTCTGAGTTCCATTTCAAATATTGGCGCCAGTTTTTGAGATCGAGAGATCGAGAGATCGAGAGTATGGCGGTGGCGGCGCAGGACGCCGCGCGGCAGCTGCGGGAGGCGCTGGCGGCGCTGCAGCGCGATGTGGCGGCCTCCTTCCGGCTCTGCGGCCGCGACTTCGGCGTGCTGGGTCGCGAGCTCGTGGCCGCGCTGCAGCAGCGCCAGCGCCTGGAGCACGCGGTGCTCGAGCAGGAGCGCGGGCGGCGGCGGCGCCTGCAGCGGCAGCTCACGGAGGCGCAGGGCGGCGCGCTGCGCGTGCTCTGCCGCGTGCGGCCGCCGCTCCCGCGCCGCGACGTAGAGAGCCACGCGCTCGAGGCGGCGCCGGACGCCGACAGCAGCCCCAAGCTCAAGCACCTGCGCGTGCACGTGTCGTCCGAGGACGCGGAGGTGCGCGTGAGCTCGGCGCTGGACGGCGCGCTCGTCAAGAGCTTCCGCTTCCAGCGCGTGCTGGGCGAAGAAAGTACACAGGTGCGGCGTCCGCTTGAGAGAGAGTGTGAGTGTGTGTGAGAGAGAGATAGAGAGTGACGCGCGCTTCCTGCTGCTGCTGGCGCCTGCAGGAGCTCGTGTTCCGCGACGTGGCGCCGCTGGTGGCCGCCGCGCTCGACGGCCGCCGCGCGTGCGTCTTCGCGTACGGACAGGTCGGCGCCGGCAAGACTCACTCGATGCAGGGCATGGACGGCGACCGCGGCGTGTACTTTCGCGCGGCGCACATGGCGCGCGCGGCGGCACAGGCGCAGGCACCGCAGTTCGCCTTCACGCTCTCGCTGCAGCTCGTGGAGATCTACAACGAGGAGGTGTTCGACCTGCTGGCGCCCGGTGCTGGCAGCGCGGCGGCGGCGCAGCAGCAGCAGCAGCAGCAGGCGGCGCAATTCTTCAGTCCGCCGACCACCGCGTCGACGTCCTCGGCGCTCTCGGCGTCCTCGGCTCGTGCCGCGGTGGAGATCCGGCACGGAGAGAGCGGCGTGTACCTCAAGAACGTCACGACCGTCGCCATGGACGACGAGGACGCCGTGCACGCAGCGATCCTGCGGGCAGCGGCGAACCGCGCGGTGTTCGCGACCGCCAAGAACGAGCAGAGTAGCCGGTCGCACTGCGTGCTGCTCATCGACGTCGAGCGCCAGAGCAGGCAGAGCGGAGAGGTGACGACGGGGAGGCTGGCGATCGTCGACCTCGCCGGCTCGGAGCGCTTGTCTCGGACCACGACGACGGGCCACCGACTGCGCGAGGCGCAGTACATCAACAAGTCGCTCTGCGCCATCAGCGACGTCATGTCGGCGCTGCTCGCCAAGGAGAAGCACATCCCGTTCCGCAACTCCAAGCTCACGCACATGCTGCAGGACTCGCTCGGCGGCGACAACCTGGCGCTCCTGCTCGTCCACGTCAGTCCCGAGAGCGCGGACGTGAGCGAGACGATCGACACGCTCAAGTTCGCCTCGCGCGTCACGAGCGTCAAAGTGCGCGGCGCCGCGCGCTCGGAGATCAGTCGCCTGAACGCAGTCGTATGTCCACTTGAGAGGCTCGGAAAGCTGCGGCGATCGGTCGGTCGGTCGGGTAACGATGTGTTGTGTGCTCTGGATGCGCTCGCAGATCACGTCCCAGTCGAGCCAGCTGCAGGCGATGCAGGAGAAGCTCACTGCGGAACTGGAGCTCCGGAAGAAGTACGAGAAGCGTCTCGAGGAGTACCGGCAGGAGGAGAACCGGCGCAAGGCGCGCGAGGACGAGCTGAAGAAGCAGCACGCGCTCGCGCCGCTGGCCAGTTCGTCGATGCTGAGTCCGGAGCAGCAAATCGCGGCTCGCCGATGGAGTCTGTACTCGCGCAAGTACGTGCGTGCGCGTGGCTCGTGTCTGCCAGCGAGCATCTGCCTCACAGACGCCTCTCTCTTCGGCACGGACAGGGACAGCATCGCACTCAAGAGCGCGAACAACGCGCGCGGGCTGAACGGACTCGAGAACATCTCGGAGAACATCCTCCGGAGCCGCTCGGCGGTGGTGCTACTGCCGGAGGAGACGTCCTCGACGTTCAACCATGCGTCAACGCCGGTGCGCGAGAAGCGGCGGCAGAGTGTGTACAAGGCGAATCTGACGCCCGGCGCGGCGGAGGAGGAGGCATCGCAGCTGGGGAAGCGAGCGAACCCGAGCGCGTCCGAGGTGAAGAGGTGGGGTGGATGGCGCGAGCAGCTGGTCGATGGCGGGTGGTCGACACTGCGGGGATCACTCATTGCATCCGTTCGCTTGTCGCCGTCGCAGTATCCTGAAGAAGCAGCGAGTCGAACTGCCGCAGCACCACGAGAGCAGCACACCGAGCACAAGCAGCGCCGCGCAGCAGGCGAAGCAGGTGTCGTTCCGCTTCTCGCCGCGCACTCCGTCTCCGGCGTCTCAGTCGTCTCTGCCTCCCCCAAGGCAGCCGGGGCAGCTCCTGCGCACGACACCAGCTGCCGCCCGAGTGTACGTGGCTGCGTGGGTGACGGGAGTGCGCGTTGGCTGCTGCGCTGTCGATCTCACGAGTTATGCCGTGCTCTGCGTCGCTGCGGACAGTCCGGCGGCGGGGCGAGTGCGCGCGCCGGTGTCGTCGTTCGCGTCGTCGCCGGTGCGGAGAGTGGTGGCGTCGACGCCAGCTCGTCCGAAGCCCAAGCCGAACGTGGGGTGGCGGTGAGTCCGCGAGTTAGAGCACGGTGCCGGGAGCTGCCAGCACCGCGCATGTACAAGTATGAAGGCGACGGAGGCGGGAGAGCCCCCTGTAAGCGACGGAGCACACCGACGCGTTCGCCCGTCGAGAGAACAAGAACGCGGTGCGCAAAGGTGCTTCGATGGCTGCTCCGAGAGCGACTGTGGAGCGAATGGGACTCTCGACAGCAGCAGCTAACGCGGTGGTGTCACCTCTGAGCCGGGCGGTCGCGTCCTCCCCTCTCGTCTACTCAACCGGTTCCGCCGCCCGCGGAGACACCGCGCCTGCCGCCGCCACCTTCGTCTTCCCGGGCGGCAGTAGGGAGGGCAGCAACTCGGTTGGCACCGCGTCACCGGCACTCGCCTTGGCGCAGAGGTGCATGGCGAGCGCGAACTCGTCCGCGTCGAGGCAGCCGTCCTTGTCGACGTCGGCGAGGTCCCAGATCGCGCGGAGCGTCTCCTTCGAGCAGCCGGTGGCCTGCAGCGGCGGCATGCAGGCGGCGCCGGTGGCGCGGCCGGTGCTGTCGGTGCGCAGCGTCTTGAAGATCGCGTCGAACTCGTGCTTTCGGGGGGCCACCTCCCACTCCGTGTCGCTTGGGTCCGCGAACGGGTTGAGCCCCGCGGCGGCGACGCCCCCGCCGGCGTCCTTCTCGCGCTTGGGCAGCGCCGCCATGAGCTTCGGGATGTCCTTCGAGAGCAGCTCGTCGATCTCCTGGATCGCGCGCACGTTGAGCGTGGGGAACTTGTGGAACTTGCGCTCGGCGCACTTCTTGCAGAAGTCGTCGAGCACCGGGAAGTCGCCCGGCGGCAGGTGGTACTTGCGCTGCACCTCGCGGAAGGTCTCAGCCATGTTCTCGATGAGCTCGCGCTGCTTCTTCTCCTTGCCGATCACCGCGGGCATGCGGTCGCGCAGGTGCCCCACGACGTACGCGTGCACCTTGGCGAGCCGCGCGCGCTTGACGAACTCGTTGATCTTGCGCACTGCGGCGTTCTGCGGCAGGTTGCGCAGCTCCGTCATCAGGTCCTTCTCCTCGGCGTCGAAGAGCGCCGCGTTGTCCGTGTGCAGCAGCGGCTGGTCCCAGAACGACCCGATGAACACGCGCATGACCTCCGGCGTCTTGAGCACCTTACCCATGGACCACATGAGCGCGCCGTAGACACGCATGAGGCGCTGCTGGTCGATCTGGTCGGCCTTGTTGAGGATGCACCGGATCTTGTCGTCGTGGCCCTTGAGCACCTCGATCACGCGCTGGAACTCGTCCGAGATGTCGAGCTTGTGCGCGTCGAAGAGCAGCAGGATCATGTCCGAGCGCTCGGCGAACCACTTGGCGACGTGCACGAAGTCATAGCCGCGCGCGATGCGCTGCTTCTCGCCCGAGAGGATGCCGGGCGTGTCCACGACCGTGATGTTCTCGAGCACGCGGCACGGCACCTGCGCCGCCTCGAACTTGTTCAGGAACGCCGTGCCGAACATCGAGAGCCCGCCGTACGGCAGGTCGGGTGACACGGCGACCGCGTTGCCCGGCACCGTGCGCTCCTCGTCGCCGTGCATGACGGCCACGAAGCGGTCGGTCGTGGGTTCGGGCCCGATCCGCTGGCCAGGGAACGACCGCCCGAGCAGGTACTCGATGAAGGACGTCTTACCGACCGAGTACTGGCCAATCATGAGCACCTGCGGCTTGGCGTCGAAGTCGGCGTCGCTCAGCAGCGGCGAGTGGAAGTCGTCGAAGCAGTACTTCTTCTCCAGCGGCTTGAGCTTCGTGGCGTACAGGCGCTTGAGCCCCTCGGTGACCTGCTTGCTGCGCGCCGCGATGTCGAGGCCGTCCTCGCTGAAGATCACGCCGCCGCCGCTGGCGCTCGCGTCCGCTGCACTGGCGCGGGTCGACGCCATGCTCGCAACTGTCGCTGCGTGCTGGTGGATGCCACTGCTGGCGTCGTCGTTGTCGTCGTCTGACGGTGTTGTGACGAAGTGCGTGTGGGCGGCGCCGCGTGTGTGACTCGTTCTTGATGTCTGCCGCGTCTCTTCACTTTACTACAAAACGATTTTATAAAACAAAATATGTGACGTGTGACGAGAGGGCACTCGCGAAGCGCCGGATCATCGCGGGCTGCTTGTGTGTGTGTGTGTGTGTGTGTGTGTGTGTGTACATCTCGCATAAATACAAAGCCGCGACGCTCGCACGCCTAGACAAGCACGCCGTCGTCGTGGCCGCCGTCGCTGGTGCCGGTGGACGCCTCTGGCAGCGTGATGGCGTCGTAGCGCGGGTCGAGGATCGCGGCGAGCACCGTCTCGAGCGGCGTCACCTCCACGCCGCTAAGCACGGACTTGAGGATCGCGGTCGAGAATCCCGAGACGAGCGACACGCGCGCCTCGCCGCTGAACGCCGGCACGTCGCTCGTCCGGCCGTTCACGTTCCAGAAGACGAGGTGCGGCACGGCGTAGCCCGCGGCGGCGAACTCGCGCTTGAGCACCTGGTGGTTTGTCTCGAAGTTCCGGTCCGCCGTGTTAAACTGCATGTCGGAGACCACGATGAGCCGGTCGGGCATCGCCTCCGCGCTCAGCTGGTGCTTCTGCGCGAGCGCCAGCACGGCGCGGAACGCCGCCGCGAAGTCCGTGCTGCCCCCCCACGGCGCCGCCTGCAGGTTGCGCACGCGCTCGCAGAGCGTCGCGCCGACGACGTGGTGGAACCGCGGCGTCGACTCGAATGTCAGCACGAGGTCCTTGTACTCGTCGAGCGCGAGCGCCGAGATGAGCAGCCCGAGCGCGATCGAGACCTCCATCGGCCGCCCGCTCATGGACCCGGACACGTCCGAGAGCACGAGCGTCTTCTTCATCGGACCCATCGTGACCGCGTCCTCGACGAGCACCTTCCACTGCGCCTCGAGCAGCTCGTCCACTTCGCCGCGCTTCATGTACTCGGACACGACCTGGTGCGGGAAGAGCGCCTTGGCGTTCACCTTCGCCTCGCCCTTCACGAGGCTGCTCTTCCACGCCGCGAACTTCTCCGGCAGGTGGCGCGGGAACGCGTGCTCCGGCTTGCCGTGGATGTGCATCGCGACGCTCGGCACCTTGCTGAAGTCGATCTCGTCCCACTGCTTGGCGCACATTGCGCGCTCGACGATGCGCAGCTTCTCCCGGAGCGGCGACAGGTACATCTTTCGCAGCGTGGCGGGCGAGATGCCCATGCGCTTGCTGAGCTTCTTGTTCATCTGGAGCTTCTTGTCGAGCGCCTTCTTCTCGGACGGGACCCACTTGGCGCAGAGCGAGACCGAGCGCTTCGCGTCGCCACTCTGCAGCACGGCGAGGTCCTCGACGAGCTGCGCGTGCAGCAGGTCGAGCGCGGCGGCCTCGACCGGCGAACCCATGACCGCCATTGGGTCGTCGAAGCGCCCGAACTCGCCGACAAACGCCTTGAGATTGTGTGCGAGCTCGGCGGCGTGGTGCTCCGCAAGCCACTCGAGTGCCCATCGCCCGACCTGGCGCTCGCCCTTGCCGCCGCGGCAGTCGCGGATGTACGCCGCCAGCTTGAGCGTGTGCAGCGCGTTCTCATCGTAGGAGGCGCTCAGCAGCGCGCGGAAACGCTCCTTCTCGACGTCGTGCAGCGCGCCGTAGAAGAGGTCGACGCGCGCGGCGCCGCTGCTCGCGAGCGAGAGCGCGCCATTCCACGTCGTGGTGGCGTTCGCGCCGGTGGTCGCGGCTGCGAGCTGCTTGGCGGCGTCCGCGAAGGAGGAAGCAGGCGCGACCATTGTGTGTGGTGTGTGTGGAGCAGAGTGGCGTGTGGCGGCGAAGCAGAGGAGGTTGAGGAGTGAGCGAGTGAGTCGTTGGTGCTGCTGCCGTCGGATCGGTTGAATCGATTGATCAAGTATGACAGGATGAATGGGTTGACATGTTGCACCTTCACTCCAGAATGGATACACTGTGAGTGTTGGTTCAATATCCACTAGATTTTGTCACTACCAAACATTGTATCTTGCCACGCTCAGCCAATCTGGAGTCGCGACCCGCGGAATTCGCGCACGCCGCGCGCGCTGTGAACACGTTCGCCGCGTGCATGGCGCGCTCGCGTCCCGAGTCGCCCTTGCCGGATGCGGTGTCAGCCGGCGTCGCGACATTGCTTTGCGCTCGATCTCTCCTTGCTCACATCCTCACTCTTCAACTCGCCTCCAACGACGACCATCGCAACGACCTCCACGCCTCGAACCATGAACTTCTCCAGCGCACTGCCCACTCCGCTCCCTCACCTCACTCGCGGCCACGCAGTCGCCCACAAGCCCCTCGTAGCCGGCTTCCCGAGCGCGCCTCGCTCGCATACCATCAAGAACGCGTTCGTGCTCAACTGGGAGGACGTGCTCGCGCCAATGTCGCTGCTGCGCCAGCGCACGGGACTGCAGCCGTCGCGCCAAGCGCTCGCCTACGCGCAACAAGTGCTCGCGAGCGAGGCGTACCTGCAGCAGGCGCTCGTCGCGATCGAGCTGCAAGTGGTCGAGCTGCTGCGCACCGCATCGGCGATGGGGCCGACGTTTGTCGTGACGGAGCGGAGTCTCAAGTTCATGGAAGCCACGTGCTCACTGTTCTTCCCGCGGCTCGCGCTGTGGCTGCGCCACGATGGCATGAGCGGCGTGCAAGTCGTCGCCGCGCCTCGCTCGACGTTCGCCTCGGATCTAGAGAAGGCAGCGTGGCGCGTGAACCTGCTGCAGGGCGTCTGCCGAGAGACCGTTGCGCGAGGCAGCGACACCGAGACTCAGCAGCGCGTGCTGCGCAGTCCCGAGTTCGGCACGCTCGGGCTCGTCCACGTAAGCGCTTCCGAGACGGACACGTTCGCGTGCGTGAAAGCGATCGACGTCGCGCCGTTCCTGCTCCCAAAGTGCGTGCGCGTGCGCCAGCAGTCTCCGCCCGGGTCGTGCTCGAGCCTCGAGGAGTTCTTCGCGCAGCTGCAGTCGCTGCAGCGCTACGTCGTGTCGGCGGCGGCGCACCCGAGCGCGTTCTCTGTGAATCTGTGAGAGTGTCGTGTAATGCAAAGCGTGTGTACTTGGTTCGTATGGACATCGCTGTGGAGCTTTTGGAGATCGCTGTGGAGCTCTCGGGTCTCTTAGCGATCGTGGCGGTCGAGCTCTCGGGGCTCACGAAGCTCTCCGAGATCGTAGAGCGTGGAGATCGTGGAGCTCTGATCAACTTGGATTCGTATCACAGAATCCTCGATGGTGACAAAACCCAGTGAGCCATGTTTTGGCGGGAAAACTCAACGTCGGATCTCTATAGTGACAAAAGCCCGGACACGGCGCATTTTTGCTTGGCAGCAAACCGAAAACCGCGCCAGGCTCAAAGGCAGCGCCAGCGCCAGCACCTTCGCCCTCCCCTTCACGCCGCACACGCACGCCCACGAGAACTGCCAGCCATGGCGGAGACGACGCTCAACAACGTGTTCTGGGGCCACAGCGACGGCGTCCTGGTGCTCTCGGCCTCCGGACTGCTCTGGCGCAGCCGCTCGACCGAGGCACAGAAGAAGCTGCTCAAGGACGACATCGTGACGATGCTCTGGACGCCCATCGGCGACAAGAACCACCACATCAAAGTGTACCAGAAGGGCGGCAAGTACGTGCGCTTCACAGGGCTCAAGGCGCGCGACGTCGAGCAGCTCAAGGCGCACGTCGAGGCGCAGTTCGATCGCGAGCTCGAGCGCGAGAAGGTCGCGAGCGCCGGCGGCAACTGGGGCGACATGAAGTTCGAGGGCCCGAACCTCAACTTCCGCGCCAGCGACGCATCCGTTCTTGAGATCCCACTCGAACACGTCTCGCAGTGCGCGCTGCCTGGCAAGAACGAGGTCGAGCTCCAGTTCCACGAGGACGACACGGTCGCCGGCGACGAAGAGACGCTCGTCGAGATGCGCGTGTACCTCCCACCGGGCGACGGCACGGACGAGCTCATCACGGCCGAGACGTTCCGCGACGAGGTGCTCCAGCGCGCCAACATCCGCTCGGTCACGGGCAAGAGCATCGTGGACTTGGACGAGTCCATGGGCACGTTCCTGACGCCGAGAGGTCGCTACGGCGTCGAGATCTACGGCTCATTCCTGCGCATGCACGGCAAGACGTTCGACTACAAGATCATGTACTCGAACATCAACCGATGCTTCCTGCTCGAGCTCCCGAACGGCATCAACACGGCGTTCGTGATCAGCCTTGAGGAGCCCATCCGCCAGGGCAAGCAGGGCTACCCGCACCTCGTGCTGCAGCTCAGCAAGGAGGACGTGCACATCGACGTGAACCTCTCGCCGGACGAGATCAAGAAGTACAACGGCAACATCCACGAGCGCATGTCCGGCGCGCTGCCGCAGATCGTCGCGACGCTCTTCAAGTTCATCATCGGGAAGAAGGTGTACACGTCGGGCAAGTTCAAGACGCACAGCGGCGACCGCGCGGTCAAGTGCGCGGTGAAGGCGCAGAGTGGCGTGCTCTTCCCGCTCGAGAAGTCCTTCATGTTCATCCACAAGCCCACGACGTTCATCCGGTACGAGGAGGTGGAGTTCATCGAGTTCCAGCGGTACGCCGGGCAGAGCGGGTCGTCTGCGAGCCGCAACTTCGACCTGCTCGTGAGCTGCCGGTCTGTGGGCGGCGAGCCGGCGCGCGAGTTCCTCTTCTCGGCGATCGACCGCCGCGAGTTCCCGGAGCTGAGCCAGTTCCTGACGTCGAAGAAGCTGCGCATCCGCAACCTCAAGGAGACGCCGGCGGGCGGCGCGGCCGGCGCCAAGAAGCGCGGCTTCAACGAGTACCTGGAGGAGCTGGGACCCGAGGAGGGCGAGATCGAGGACGAGGAGGAGGAGAGCGAGGACTCGGACTTCGGCCCGGGCGACGACTCGGAGAACTCGTCGGGCGACTACAGCGATGAGAGTCTGAGCGGCTCGGACCGCGACGAGGAGGACGGCGAGGGCGGCGGCGAGGGCGGCGGTGAGAAGAAGAAGAAGAGCAAGAAGAGCAAGAAGGACAAGAAGCGGTCGAAGGACAGCGGCGACGGTAGCGGCAGCAAGAAGAAGCGAAAGGCGAGCGCCGAGGACGACGACGAGTGAGTCGGGCGGCGAGGCGGCGGCGGTGACCAGCGCGCGCACTTGCACCGCGTCGATTGGCCGTTTGCGTGGAGGTGTGACGAACGGTGACGAACGATGAACAAGAGCTGAGCAACCGCGTTTATATTACAAGAGCGAGAGCTTCTTTCGATGATGTAAACACAAGCGCAGCGAGTAGCAGAGGTGACGGTGGCGACGACGGCAGCCGCTCGCGGTCTCTCGGTCTCTCGGTCTCTCGGCCGTCACCCTGCTCCAAAATCGCTCCACGACACTAAACAGCACGCTCCCGCTTTCTTCCGCTCTTCGGTCTCTGGTCTCGCCGTCTGCTTCGCTGTCGCCGCCGTCGCCTCTATTCCGGCCGGCTCACTCACGTCGACAGCTTGTTCTTCTTACTCTCCATCTCCTGCGCGTGTTCGAGGCGGCGCTTGCGATCCGCGGCAGCCGCCAGCTGCGACGACTCCTCCCCAGCCACCGCCGCCAGCGCGCTCAGCTGCAGGTGCGACCCGGCGGACGACATGCCGCCCGAGTTGTTCTCCGACGACGCCACGAGCGACAAGATGTCCTCGATCGACGAGTTGCGCGGGAAGCCGGACTTGAAGCCGCTCCCGCCGGTGTTCAGTCCGCTCAGGTTCGTGTATGAAGCACACGTCGAGAGGCTCGTGAGGTTGGAGAACGACGGGAAGCTGCTCAGGTGGTCCGACGACCCGAAGCGCGACAGCATGTCCGAGTGCGACGGTATCCGCGACATCTGCGCGAGCTTGTCCATCGACGGCACCCGCGGAATGCGCTCCGAGGACGACGCGAGCTTGTCCATCGACGGGATGCGCGGCAGTTTGTCGAGCGACGGCACGCGCGGGAGCTTGTCGAGCGACGGCACGCGCGGCAGCTTGTCCATTGACGGGATGCGCGGGAAAATGCCCGACGAGCTGCGCGGCATCTTGCTGAGCGGCTTCGGGATCTGAATCTGGTTCGAGTGCTCCGTCGGCTTGTTCGACTCGGTCGGGCTCAGCCGCCGGTGCAGATCGGCGTCCACGTCGCGCTGCTGCTCTTCCTTCATGTGGTGCGACAACGACGAGTCGAACATTCTCCTGCGCTCGGCGATGCTTGACGTCTCCTCTTTCGCAAACCTGGAGAGCCTGCCCCCGCTCTCGCTCTTCGTGCGCGGGCTTGAAGGCGCGTGCTCCTCCAGCAATGTCGAGAGCTGCTCCAGTGACTGTACGCGAGGGAAGTACGCGTTGAGACCGTCCCCGATCGACATGGACTTGACCATCGTGCCGCTGTTCGGGTCGTACGACGAGCTGAGCGAATCGCCGTAGGCTCCCGAGTTGCCGTATCCGCTGGACTGGTGAGCGTTGCTGCTGTTACCTCCCTGGTGCGGCAGTTGGAAGTTGTCGATCGACGCCACGCGAGGAAACAGGCACGAGAAGCTGTCGATGGACGACACGCGAGGGAACGATTCGTTGCTCTGCTGCTGCTGCTGCTGCTGCTGCTGCTGCTGTGGCTGTTGCTGCTCCTGGTGCTGGAGCTGTTGTTGTTGGTCGTGGCTACCAGGCTGCGCGCTGCTGCCTGCATGGTTCGCACCCAGATACGCTCCATCGCCGCTTGATCGACCCGAACCACTGCCGGAGCCAAGCTGAGCGCCTGCAGTTCCCATGGAGCTGCTGCTGCTGCCGGAGTGGTGCGACGGGTTCTGCAAGCTGTTAAATATGTGGTTCGAGCTCGTCTGCATCGGCGGCGGTGGTGGTTGTTGCTGTTGCTGTCGCTGCTGCTGCTGTTGCATTTGCTGCTGCTGTTGCATTTGCTGCTGTAGTTGCTGTTGCTGTTGCTGTTGTTGTTGTTGCTGCTGCTGGAGAAGCTGCTGCTGCTGCTGGTGCTGCTGCTGGTGGGCTTGCAGAGGGTATCGCGGCGGGTGGATGGTCGAGTTCGCCTGGTGCTGGATCGGCATCGGACCACGCGTCGGAGGAAACTGCGCGTGGTGGTGATGGTGGTGCGTGGCTGGAGGCGCGGCGTGCAAGTCCTTCGCTGCCATCGGAGTCGACACCGGGTTTGGCTGCTGGGGCTGCTGATACTGCCCGACTGGCGCCACTGCCACAGGAACCTGCGGGCGAGCGGCACCAGCAGGTGCCGCTGCGGTGTACCCGCCCACCGCCCTCGAAGCCACGTAGCGACCCTTATCTCGCGACAGCTCCGACTCGAGACGCTTCTCGCGTCGGCGCTGGTTCGACTGCTCGCGCTCCAGGTACGTCTTCTCCAGCTCCGCCAGGTCGCGCCGGATGAGCTCCATGTCTTCCTTCGAGACCTCGTCCTCACGCCGCCGGAAGATGATCTACAGAGACAGCAGCCAGCCAGCCAGAGGGCTCCGCGCCGTGAGCACACACACCCATCGACACCGCAATCGCCACCCGAAGCAACGCACCTTGCCGATGCACTGGTCGCCCGTGTACTTCTTGGAGATCCGCATGGGGTCGCAGTTCAGCAGCTTGGCGAGGAACGTGCGCAGCGTCGTGCCCTCCGCGAGCGGCAGGTTGCCCTTCTTGAACTCCTCGATCAGCCGGTCGCAGTACAGACTCTCCTCCGTCGTCCACTTGCCCTTGCGCGTCGCTGCGGGGTTCGGCGCCTCGCTCGCCGCGCTCGCTCCCTCCGTCGGCGCGGCACTCGGGGTCGCCGCCGAGCCGCCGCCGACTACAGCGGTGGGCGGCGGCGGCGCGTACCCGCCTCGCGCCAGCTGGCTCTGCGCGCCGTTGGGCGTCGTCATCTGCTGCTGCTGCTGGTGCTGGTTGGTGTAGTGCGCCTGCACGAGCAGGCGGCGCTGGCTCTGGATGGGGTTCCAGCAGATCGGGCAGACCTTGTCCTTGTTGAGCCACCGGTCGATGCAGTGCAGGTGGAACTGGTGCCCGCACGGCTCGAGCAGCACGTCCACCTGCGAGTTGTAGCACACGAGGCACGTCACGGGGCTCAAGGCGCCGCCAGGCATCCCTGCCGCCGCACTCATCAGCTGCCCGCCGAAGTGCTGCGGGTCGCTGTCGCCCCCGCTTCCGCTGCTGCTGTTGCTGTAGTGCGAGGGGTTGTACGCCATGGCGTTGCTGCTGCTGCTGCTGCTGCTGCTGGCGCCGCTCTTGGCGTCCGAGCCCTGCACGCCCTCGCCGCCCATGCTCTCGCGGAGCATGCACGCGGGAGAAAAGAAGAGAAGAGGGGGGAGGGGACAAGCGAGCGACTCGCTGGACGGCGGAAGCGGCGCCACGGTCCAGTGTTAGCGGCGGCGCACATACATGTGCGCGTAGACATCCCAGCGCGCGCACACGCACGGACCTTTGCTTGCCTCGGCGCGCTGCTGCTAGTGCTGCTGCTGCTAGTGCGTATGTGTGTGTGTGTATGTGTGTGTGTGTGTGTGGGAAGAGAGTTAATATGGGTTTCAGTATCAGCGGCGCCACGTCGGGGAGAACAGCGGGTAGCGAATTAGCGCGCGGTTTTAGCGGTGACACGCGGGATTAGAAGGATGTAGCGAGCGAATCGCAGCGCCGGTATTTGAAATGCGCGCGTACGATTCGCGAAGAGATGGATAGAACGCTGAATTAGACAAGACCGAGGCGACAGGTTAGCGGCGAAGAAGGGGGGAGGAGCCACTTTTTCGGACGGATCCCCACCCCTCATCACCGCATTCGAAAGTGAGTGCGCAGTTGGCTCCGCGCTGTCGAATCGCTGTCGAATCGAAGCGGATGGCTGGCGGGAAGGCGCTCGGAGCGCTATGCTGCGCTCTGACGGCGCTAGACGGCGTGCAGGTTTCATGCTTCCTCTTGACAACAACGGCGCTCGCACATGCAGACGTGCGCTGCTCTGCTGCTGTCTGTCTTGCTGCCACGGCGGCCTTGAGCAGCTTTTGAGCAACAGCTTTTTGAGCAGTCTAAAGTTCAGCCTTTTGCACCAGAATTTGTGAAAAACTGAGGATTCGAAAATGCAACCCTACCCGCGGTGACTCCCAAAGTTCAAGTTGTCGATAATCTCTATGCTCCCGGCTAAGTTCGTTTGACTGGCCAACTTGATTCAGTCGCGACCATCTCCCTCGCTGTCCGTCGTGCTTCGAGCTCGAGCTCGAGCACCGGGGCTGTGGCCTTCGCAGACAAAAGCCACGAGCACTGGCCATCTCGCGCGGCGTATTCCTGCCTGCCCTCGGCGCGCTTTCACTTTCGCTCGACAACCGACTCCCGAATGCTCTCGTTGCTGCTCGCTATGTACACTTTGCCGCCGCTGCTCGACCGCGGTGCCATGTCAACCGACATCGCGAAAGACAACTGAAGCGCTAAACTGCAGTCTTGAAGTTCACAAAGCTGTCACCAAGTTGTCCACCCTCCTCCACTTGCGGTTCGCGCACAACTGTGAGCCCAGCGCTCGGGTCCAATGCGAACTTGCGCGTACGGACTGCCTGCAGGCTAGACTGGTGGCAGCACCCGCTTGCTGTTAGCGAATGCCAGCCATCGCCGAGACCAATCGATCACCTAACTTCCACCGTGCATCCCATTCGCGGGATCGATCCACCAGCTCGAATCCAACTCTTATAGCAGCGTCAGCGAGCCTGGCACTGTTGGTACAATGCGGATCCGTGCACACGCGCGTCTCGCCGTCTCGCAGCGAGACCCAAAGATCGTGCGCGCGATGGAGCTCGCCGCTTGAGAAGGATACCGGATGTGACGCCATCTATCGGAACCTGACAAGCTCTTGCTCCTTGACAGCGTCGTGTGCGCATCCGAATCGCAGTCAGTGCGATGCCAACACAGCACTTGCGATTCCTTCCGCTCCTGCCTCCGATCAATTCAACGCGAGGCGTGTGCACGTACATACCGGCCGTTCGACCCGTTCACGAGTGCTCAACTGACAACACCCAGGGAGACAGCCCCGCTTCGTCATCTGGACCTTGGCAGACGACGGCGACCGAGTGCGGGAGCACTTTCGCTTCTTCGCCCAACAACCTGGAGAGAAAGGATCCGGTTGGATCCAGGAGCTCAGGGGTGTACCTGCTCACAGTCAGCAGCCAGCTTCACGCCATCCAGCCGTGCCGTCCTGATCTTTCGATCTGCGCTTCCTTTGTTACACACCAGCGAGTTCGGCATGGAGTTTGGATTGGCTCGTGATCCGGTGCGGCGGCCAACCCCGCGATCCGCGCCGCGGTGCTCGCTCGCTTGAGCACTCGAAACCATTTGCAGAAAGCAGCGAGCCACTCCAACCGAGTTTAAAGCAATGCTGTCTCGAGACGCCAGTGCTATGGACAGCTGCATCAAAAGGAGGTTGTAGAGCACCACGGCGCGAGGAAGGCAGAGCTTGAGACCAACAACACCAACACCAGCGCGATGATGACTCTGCCTTCCTCGACCAGCTTTCTCCGCGGTTCGTCCGGTTGCACTGCGGATGGGAGGATCGCAAAAGCGAGGACTCTCAACGGAGCGGAGGTGTCTCTCGACAGGGGAAGTTTGTCGACGGAGAGCGTTTGCACTCGTACACGCGGACTCCTGCCATGAGCCAAGAGCTTCGTGCTGGCGGAGTTCTGGTTGCAGGACGAGTGTCGATGTGGAGCTCTTGGTGTCTCGGCAACATTGCGCGAGAGCTCTGGAGACGAGCTCGAGCAAGCGTTTAGCATTCAGGTATTCGGTTCGGTCATGTCACTTGCTTTCAGTATGTAATACACATCCGGAATATAGTTTATTGAACACCTTTATATCACTAAACCCTCCTCGTAATAAGTATAAGCTTTTATTCAAATCTCAGACACCTCTATATATTCCGTAACAGCTGTCTTCGCGAAATCCAAGGTGAGTTCCGAACTCTCCTCCCACTCCCGCACACCACACCTCTTCAGCCTCGGTCGAGCACTTTGGCGGCGACACTCGTCGCGAGCGAGTCTGTCCGAGCTCTCTCGAACGGTTGCAGACCCGCGGCGTTCCACGAGCTGCCGCGAGCACGAGCTGCAGGCTCAGCGTTACCAGGAAGTCTGCTCGCGTCCTCTGCAGCCCGCTCCACCAAGCAAATAATCACTCGCCCCACACCGTCACGTTCTCTCACGGCTGTCGCGGAGCCACCATCAGTGCACGCGCTTCGTACATGAGTCGCGCCGCCCAGTCGATGAGCAGAAAAGAACCGGACGTGTCAAACTCCGTGACGTGGGAGGGCGTTCGGATTGCGCAGGCGAGCGATCTCGAGGAGGAGGGACGACGACTGGAGGCTGGAGCCGGAGGAGCTCCCGCCCGCCTTCGTCTCCGCTCGCTCGCTCGCTCACTCGGCGATTCTCCGTCCTCCGCGACAGTCTCCCGCCCTTCTCGCATTCTTTCGCGAGACCTCTCGAGCCCCTCGAGCCCCTCGATCTCCACGAGCAGCCAGTCCAGCTCTCGACCGACAGTAGCATGTGGAAGCTCGCCCTCGCGACGCTCGCGCTCTGCGGCAGCGCCGCCGACGCCTACCGTCCAGGTGACGAGGTGTGCTCGATCAGCACGTCCAGCACGTGCAATCTCGACTCGATCAAGTCGTCCGCGCTCGACGGCAGCACGCTCATCTACCCGGGCGGCGAGACCCGCTGCGCGTTCGACGACTCGAGCGTACCGAGCGCGAACAACTTCACCACGAACTCGACCTACTTCTTCCAGGTCTTCCCGAACGCGCAGAAGGACAAGAAGAAGCTCTTCCTGTACTTCCAGGGCGGCGGCGCGTGCATCGACAACCTCACGTGCAACTACGCGCTGCAGTGCTCCGTCAAGGGCGGTACGTTCAACTCGAACGCGCGCGCCTTGAGCACGGGCATCCTCAACCGCACGGACCCAGCCAACATGTTTGCGGATTGGAACATCGTACACCTGCCGTACTGCACCGGCGACCTGCACATCGGCAACAAGGTGAACGGGTCGACCGAGAACGGTATCGAGTCGATTCTCGGCTACACGGACTGCCTCAAGAAGAACATGAGCATTCATCAGGTGGGCTACCTCAACACCATGGCGGTGCTCAAGTGGACGCTCGCCAACTACCCGGACCCGGAGCACCTGATCATCGGTGGCTCAAGCGCCGGTGCGCTCGCGGCGCAGATCCTCAGCGGCTACGTCGCGGACGCATGGCAGGTGAACGCACGCTCGATCCGCTACTCGGTGCTCGCGGACTCGTACGTCGGCGTACTGCCGTCGACGCGCTCGACCGGCGAGGCTGTCGCGGGAGGCGAGCTCGTGCGCTACTTCGGCGCGTGCGACGTGGACCTCAAGCAGTCGGCGGACATCGTCGCGGGCTGCAAGGCCGGCACCGTGACGGTCGTGGATATGCTCAAGGCGCAGATCAAGCTGACACCGTTCAGCGACTGGCTGTTCATCGACTCGAAGGCGGATCAGGTGCAGCGGTACTTCTATCAGATGTTCAAGGAAGGGATCCTGTACTACCCATTCAAGAACCTGATCTCCGGCGCCGACTTCTTCGGGAACATGACGACCATGCTCGACGCGTACAAGACCGTGAGCTCGCGCGTCTCGACGTTCTTCGTCGAGAGCGAGCAGCACGTGTACCTCCAGTACCAGGGCTACTTCCACAACGCCACGTCCACCACAGGCGACAACCTCGGGCAGTTCCTCAACCAGTGGCTCCTGCCCCACGCGAACACGTCCGGGCTCATTAGCAACGCCACAGGCACCGACGGCTCCAAGACGGCGTCGGCTGCAGCGGGTGTCTCCAGCGCCGCCTTCGTGCTGCTTAACGGCGTCGTCGTGCTGCTCGCGGCGACGCTGCTCTAAGTGTAATGGTTCGTTTGGACGAAGGGATCCACACCAGCCAAGTCAGTCGCCTTCTCTTGCTCGTGTGCGCTTTCTGTCGTAGGGCTTCGTGCAGCTCCTCCTCGTACTGCTGCTCCTCCGCTTGCGTCTCGATGTGGACGAACTCGGTGTAGCAGAAGCTGCTTATCCACCGGTGACGAGGGATGCATCGTCGCTCTTCTTCTTGACAACGTTTTTCACCGCGAACTGCCGCAGCTCGTCGTACGTCAGCGCGCGCTCTTCCTCCTCCTCTTCGAGTCTGACGCGCGTCACCTCACGCTGCGCAGCAGCTCCGCCCAAGACATTGTCGTGAGTGTCTGAGGTACTCGAGCTGCTGTAGCCAGCAGTAGAGGCGCTCTCGGCGAGCGAGGGCGGATGCTTCGGGTGGTGTGCCATCGCCAGCGGCGTCTCTCCGTCCGACTCGGCCGCCGCCGCGAGCGCTGCCGCAAACTGCACCTGGGACAACGACTGGCGCGCCATCAGCTCGAAGCGGCCGCCGGACTTGCGGCGCTGGAGTCCCTGGTGGAGGTGCACCTGGTGCTGTTGCTGCTGACTGGAAGGCTGGTGCAGGTTCTTGCTCGAGGACTGCGAGGATCGGCTCTTCTTGTCGTCGACCGCCTCGCCATCGATATGGAACGGCGATGATGCTGGCACAACGATCACTCCGTTCATGCCACCGATCGAAGGCACATGCACGCGCAGCTTCTGCGACGGATCTGACGGCAGAGTGAGAGGACCGTGCCCGATCGGCGAGGCTGCGGCAGCCTCTGAGCGAGCGGGTGAAGCACTAGACGTGTGCGAAGGCGCAGCAGCGCGACTCCCCCGGTGTGACGACGGAGCGAGGAGGCTTCTGTTCTCTCCAAGTGCTCCCGCAGACCCGTTCTCGAGCGACTCGATCACCTCCGCTGCCATCGCCGCCGCGTCGTGAGTCTCCTTCATCAGACTCGTCGCGAATGTCTCGATCGCCTGCAAGTACTCGAGCACGTTCGCGTCCGTGACGTCTCGCGCCGAGTGCGAGCCGAGCGCCAGGTGCGCGCTGCCCTGGCTGAACTTGTCCACGTTACGCGCGCAGTTGGCGTGCGCGAGCATGCTGTGGATCGAATGCACAGACGACTTGATGCGCGTGAGCGTCGTGGTCGTGTCCTCGAACTCGTTGTCGTACTCCTTGGTCTTCTCCAGCGCTAAGCGGAGCTTGTCGCTCGAGTCGCGGAGCTGCTGCTTCTGGCTCGCGCTCGTGGCGATGCCCTCCTGCGCTTTGAACTCCTCGATCTGCAGCGTCAGCTCGTCGATCTGAGAGTGGAGCGCTGCTTCTTCCTGGTGCAGCTCTTCGACGCGCTTGAAGCGCTTGAAGTTGGCTTCGTCGCGGTTCACGATCTCTTCGGCGATCTTGGTGATGTCCCGGATGCCCGTCGTAGATCGGATGCCGGCGAACGCCTTCTCGTACTTGCTGGTCGCGCTCTCAGTCGTGGTCGCCAGCGCGCGGTCGTACCCGATCTTCCAGCTCGAGAGCACCGAGATGCGGTTGAGTGGACTGTCCTTCGTGCCGCTGCCGCCGCCTCCGGCTACCGGCGACTCTGCGGCGTCGCTGTGGCCGTCCGCCTTGCCTGCGAAGTGAGAAGCGTACGTCAACGGCGACGACGCGATGTCAGCACCACCCCCGACACCGCCACTCAGACGCGCTGCTTCGCGCATGGACGTCTCGATCGAGCCCTTGAGCTTCTGGAACTGCTGCTCGTATGCGCGCTGCTCCTGCTCCGCCCGGGTCTGGATCCGCGCGATCTCGACGTTCACTTGGTGCTTCGCGTCCACCGCCTTCTTGAGCTCCTCGACTGAGAGCTCGTGGCGTTGGCGGTAGTCGCTCAGCTCCTTCTCGAGCTTCTTGTAGATGCCGTCGAAGATCGCGCGGTCCTTGCGCACCTTCTCGATCTGCGCGCGCAGGTGCTTGTTGACCGAGTCCATCTCGTTCTTCTTCACGAGCGAGAGCTCGAGGCGATTCTCGAGCGCGCGTAGGCGTCTCAAGTTCGCGGCAGGGCTCTCGGTGGCAGCGATCGCTCCGCTGCTGTTGCCACTGGTCCCGAGCTCTGTTGAGGGCGAGCTGCTCAACCCAGCGGCACTGCTCGCGTCGCCCTGCTGCTGCTGCTGCTGGCGGATCCCTTCGAGCTCCTGCGCCCTCTTCGCGAACAGCTCATCGACGCGCGTCGCGTTCTTCTTGACTAGATCGATCTTGCGCGCGAACGTGACTGCCATCTTCTGCAGGTACCCGAGTTGCTGGCGCTTCTCGTGGCTCAGCATGATCTTCGCGTCGCGGTACTCGATCGAGAGCTCTTGCTTGAGGATCTGGTTCTGCTCCTGGAGCTTGCGGATCACATCGCGCTGGTCGTGCACTGAGTGCTTCACCCGCGCAGCAGCAGCAGACGCCGATGACGTGCCGCCGTCAGCAGCTCCACTCGGATCGTTCGCGGACACGACGGCGCCGCCCACGTGCGCGGATCCGTTGCGGCGCTGCGCTCTTCGGCTGTTGCTCTCGTGCACTTTGTCGGTCGGCGAGCCAGTGGTCGCGGCGGCATCTTCGTCCTCGCTGTGCAACTCCTGCTGCTTCTTCGCGACGAGCGTCAGCCCCGCGAGGACTCCGAGCTTCGTATCGACGCCCAGGAGCTGCGTCACCGTCTTGTCGAGTTCCTCCTCGCGGCTCATAGTCGTTACGACGTGTGGCGCGCAGTGTTTGTGTGTGAGAACCGATGAACCAGCGTGTGTATATACCTCACTCTCTCTCCTTCTCTCTCTCTCTCTCTCTCTCTCTCTCTCTCTCCCTGCTAACACGCAACTGCCGCGTGCTTGGACGGCTTCTGGACGCCTCGGGTGAACTGCAGGCGGCTCGGGAACGCCACCCGAGCGCCAAGGCTCTCGTCGACGACGGCAGCTCGCAGCACTGGCGTCGTTGAGCCGGCAGCTCCGTCTGCGTGCCGTGGAGAGTAGCTGCTCCGGCTGCTCCTCGCGGCCGAGGTCGGCGTGGTCGCAGATCGCCGTCTCGGGCTCTGCCAGCTCAGCTCGAACTCGGAGCTGCCTCCTCTGCTGTACTCACTCGGCCCGACCGAGAACGACGACGACGCGGTCGAGATGGAGGACGTCCGGTCCTGTCTTCCTCGCCAGAACACCGCGCGCGTGGGCTTGCTCACAATCACGCCCGCGTCCGCCTCCTCGATGTACGCGTGGAGCCCGCCGCCGAGCGTCGTCTTTGAGACTCGGCCGGAGCTCTGCGGAGTGACGACGGGCTCGCTCGGTTCGGGCTGCCGAAGTTCGTGGCCGCGAGCAGAGCGAGGCTGTCGCTCTGGCTCAACGTGCTGTGCGGAGTGTGTGGTCCGCTTGAGAGCAATCGGCGCCTTCTCTTGCTTCTCCGGCGGCGGGTGCAGGCTGTTGTAGTGGTCGTCCTTGAAGAGCAGGTGCAGCACCTTGTACGGCGGCGACGGCGACTTGCTGCTCTTGCTGGCGCCGGTACGGCCGTTCTCGATCCGGACGCGCCGCATCGGCCCCTGGTGCACGACGATGTGGATGTTGAAGAGCGTGGCGGCTGCGTAGAGCTCCGGGTTGCCGCCCCACTCGCCCTCGCGCTGCATGCGCTCGCAGTACTGCGCGAGGGACTCAGCCGAGGCTTCGGTCGCGATGAACGGCTGGAACGTCCTGCCCTCGCGCCGGATGAAGTCGATGATGCGCTAGAAGGACGGAACAAGCAGAGGGGACACGGCGTCAGCAGCGGCGATCGACCCTCCTGAGCAGAGACGCAGGCGCACACGCACCCGACGGATGTCTCCGTGGTAGATCTCGCTGCCGTAGAGCTGGTCGCTGATGGCGCGGAAGAGGCAGTTGCCGTCCGCCTCGATGCGCACAATGTCCCAGTTGAGGTGCGCGTAGTGGCGCACGACCTGGTGGTCGCTCGTCCAGGCGCTGTCGCGGCCCATGACCTCGCGCAGGAGCTTGCGCATGTTGTACTCGATGCGCGGCATGAAGGCTCTGGCGATCGACCTCTTTGAGGGCGACGGTGACGTTCGAGCGACAGGTACTGGGTCGGTCACCGGTGCTGTCGACGCGAACGACGAGTCGGGCGACGAGAACGAGTAGTGCGAGCCTGCGGGCTGCGCGACGGACGAGGTCGAGGAGGCGAAGGATGTCGCGGAGCTCTGGCACGCGTCTTCGTCGCTCGAGTAGCCTTCGAGCTCGGACTCGGCGATCGGTGGCAAGGTCGGAAGTGGCGTCCGCGTGCGGGCGGCGGCGCTGCTTCTGCTGCTGCGTTTGCCGCTCCTGGTCGCGGACGAGGACGGCGGCGGCGGTGGCAGGGTCGAAGCGTCTTTGGCGGTCGTGCCCCAGCGGAACCCGGCGCGGCTGCGCTTCTTGATCGCCGCGGCGACCTGCTGGTCCTCCGGCTTGGTCTGCTCGTAGCGCGCGAGCATCCTTCTCGCGTCTCGGGCGACAGAAGAACCTGCGTGGCGTGCGCGTGACGGTGGAAGAACGGCGGAGGAGGGTGGCGACTGGCGTCACGGGCTCCGTTACTTCCGCCGTTTTCTTTCGAGGTCTCCGGAGGTCTATCCGAGGTGCATAGAGGAGGTCTTTAAGGTCCACCCTGTGACCTCGCGATGACCTCCCGAAGCACAGTAACAGCGTCGAGCGATCTATGTCAGCTGACTACTCTGCTGTTCGTGTGAGCAGGGTCGGACGTGATCGCGGGAGGCGCGGACGCTCGAACCGCCGAGCTCACGCGCTCGCTGGGAGTTCAGCACGTCCGTCCGATAGGCTTGACGCCGACTTGTCCTCGCCTTTCTGCGGCTTCCGAGCAGAACTGCTCTTGCTGCTCGTCGTCGCCTTCGAGACGCCTCTGGCCTCCTTCTTCATCTTTCGGAGCTCCTTCTTGCTCCGCGCCTGGACCAGAGCAGTCGGGGTCACTCGCAGCGCCTCGATGCCGCGCGCAACCTGCGTTTCCTCCTCCCCAGATGGATCGGTCGCGGACGCAATGCTGGTCATCGCGTTCGCGCCTCGTTCATCCGACGAGGGAGCCGCGTGGACCTTCCAGCGCTGCACACATCCATAGGTGTGCCGCCGGACCCCACCACACACGACAAGTGAGATATGTGACTAACGAGCTCGCGGGCGACAGCGCACGGACCTCGGCGAGGTCGTCCGGGCGGAAGCCGTCGCAGTCGAGCGCGATCGTGCGCGGCGGCGATCCGCTCTCACACGGGTCCTGCAGCGACCGCACACTGTCGTAGTGGTCGCTGCCATGGTATGCGACGTGGAGGACGCGCTTCGGCCGCAGCGCGTCGCATTCGATCACCATGCGGGAGCTCTCCTGGTGGATCACGACGTACACCTGGAAGAGGCGCGCTGCCGCGTACAGCTCCTGGTTGCCGCCCCACGTCCCGTCCTCGCGCATGCGCTTGCAGTACTGCGCTCGCCCGACCGATCGATCCATGAGCCAGGGGAGGCACCATACCCAGCAGCAGCAGCAGCAGCAGCAGCAGCAGTAGCAGTGTTAGGAGTGGCGACACCAAAGCGACCGAGCGACGGCGCAGAGGAAGCTGCGGTGCAGATCAGCCACCTACGCACGTGCTCGAACTTTTCCTCGTCCTCCATGAACGGCTCGAAGTCGTCGCGCTTGAGCTCAATGAAGTCCACGACGCGCTGGATCGGAGACCCCACGCCCCACGTTACGCGTGAGCCATAGCGAGCGAACGAGAGGCGACTGCCGCCAATGACGCAGCCACCTTGCGGATCTCCGGGTGCTGGTGCTGGTCCCCGAAGAGCTGGTCGCCGATCGATCTGCTCCTCGCGAGCGCGCCAGGCATTAGGCGTTAGGTATCAACGAAGACGCGCACTGGGTCGACCGAAGGCGCAGCGAGCGCGCCGCACCGGAAGAGGCAGTTGCCGTCCGCTTCCACCTCCTGTCGCCGCGACGATCGTCACCACTCGTGAGCTCCACTTGGGCCTCCTCTCACGCGCGTCACGTCAGCCAAACGCACGAAGAGCTTGCAGCCGACGGCCGACAGCAACCGCCGCATCAGCAAAACCGCGTCGTCGTTGCGCGCCGCATGCTTGGCACCGCGCTGGAGCTTGGCGAGACGTTTTGGCGTGTCTGCAGTCTGCTGCTGCTTCCCCTTGCGCGTCTCGCCCGCGGTGGTGTCGTTGCATGATTTCCCCTGCAGTGACGCATACGATCGCGCGCGACAACGCCTGCGCCATTAGGTGGTGGATACGCAGTGCGCAGAAAGCGGTCACGGGAGGCGGCGCGCACCGGCGCAATGAGCCTGGGTGGCTTCTTCGCTGCTTTCTTGGCCGCCATTTTCCGTATGACAAGATGATCAACTTCCTTGATACTTTGGTATCATCGGTTGGAGAATGTTCCGATAATAAAAGCGTATCATGATTCTTGCAGTTCGCACTGCGAACCGTTTTGGTGGCAATACGGCAATCCGCCAATCCGCCAAGGAAGAGAGCACGATGGTGGCCACGCGACGGACGTCTCTGCGCCTGCAGGAGAAGACGACGACGGGCGACTGCACGCTACCGCCCTTTACGGACGACGAGCTCACGCCCACGCGCGCGCGCAAGGCCGCGGGCGGCGACAGCGCCACGAAGAAGGTGCATTCGTCCGAAAGCAGGAGCTTCGGAGCTGATTGGCATGGGATCTGCGCGTGCTGACACTCCGCCGCTGCTGCTGCTCTTGCTTCTGTTGTTGTTGCCACGTCAGTCACCGCGCACGGGCAGCGCCTCGAAGGCCAAGACGCCGCCGCAGCGCAGCGCGGCGAAGAAGACGGAGGACGAGCTGGTGAAGGAGGAAGCGCTCGAGGTCAAGGACGAGCTGGCGAAGGAGCTCTTCCAGGATGAGAAGCGCTCACTTGGCGCCGACGGCAGCCCTGCTACTGCTGCTGCTGCCGGGAAGCAGGCGGGCGGCGACAGCGGCCAGGAAGCGAGCGCGTCGGACGCGACCCCAGCATCAGCTGACAGCGACGCCACAGAGGACGAAGGTCGCGAGGCAGCAGACGCGCAGTCTGCAGCTGAGTCCACGGATGGCGACGAGGCAGTGGCGGCGCCGCCTGCCCAGAAGACCGGGTCAGTCGGAGAGAGTGAAGACGAGAACGGCGAGGAGGAAGAGGAGATCGTGATGATGGACTCGGATGACGACGACGACGCCGACGACGGTGAGAACGACGCGAAGGACGACGGCGCCGGCGTCGACGGAGAAGAGGAGGACATCTCTGCCTACGTGCGTGCTTCACGAGCGCGGTGCTTGGTGCTGGGGGGGAACTGACACTGCGCGCTGTTCGAACAGGTGCTGATGGCCGCGTCGGGACTGAACCTGTCGACGAGCAAGAGCGGTGCGTCCGCGCCAGCCTCGAGCGCGGCGCGCAGGCGCACGCAGCTAGTGCCGGACGCGCTCGAGAGCGGCGCGTCGCAGCACGCGGCGTACTTTGAGTTCCAAGGCCACGCGAAGGGAGCGACGCTCGTGGCGGCGCAGCGCACGAAGGAAGAGCAGGCGACGCTGCGCGCGCAGATGCACGTGGCCGCGCACGCGCAGCGGCAGCGCGCGGAGCACGAGAACACGAAGTCGGCGGGTCGCAAGTGGTTCGACATGGCATCGCAGGAGCTGACGGCGGACGCGCGGCGCGACTTCGCGCTGCTGCGCATGCGCAACTACTTGGACCCGAAGAAGTTCTACAAGACGTCGGACCACTCGAAGAAACTGCCCAAGCACTTCCAGATGGGCGTCGTGGTCGAAGGCGCGCACGAGTTCAAGTCGGCGCGCCTGACGAAGAAGGAGCGGCAGCAGACGTTCACGGATGAGATCATGGCGGACGCGGCCATTCAGACGTACACGAAGCGCGTCTTCGGGCAGATCCAGGCGTCGCGCAGCGGGCAGGGTAAGAAGAAGGCGAAGACGTCGCGGCATTAGACAGGCAGCAAGCGAGAGAGAGAGAGAGAGAGAGAGAGAG
>JAASFS010000219.1:0-25902 GCA_023333865.1 Globisporangium perplexum | reverse complement strand
TCCGGCGTACGTGGTGTGGAAGAGGTCGGGTTCGAAGTGGTAGAAGAGCACAGGGATCTTGTGCTTCTGTGCGTATAGCGCGTACTCGATCGCGCCGTCGTACCCGATGAAGCAAAAGTACGCTGGGATACCGTTGTTCGCCATCGCTGCTTGGAGGTACCCGGGGTCGTAGAAGTCGTACATCATGACCACGACGGCGCATTCCTTGCCGGCGCTCTCGCGCTCCGTGCACGCCGCAGACTTGGAGCAGTGGTTCAAGCAGCCATACGAGCCGTCAGCGCATCCGGACTCGGTCGGAGGGTAGAACGCATTGTTCGCCTTGAATCTGGAGATCGAGACGGCGTCGATGAGCTGGTCGTGCGTCTTGTAGCCGTTCCAGTAGAGCGCAAAGTACGGTGCTCCGGCGTGCTTGGCGGGATCGAGGAAGTCATCAACGAAGTCCTTCGTGGTGTACAGTCCAGAGCGACCGGTGTAGCCGATGCTGCCTGCCGCGACCGACTCGTTCGCGTAGCGCTCGAGCATCTGCACCTTGCCGGACACCCACACTTCTACGTTCACGTGGGTCGGCACACAGAGTCCGCTGTGCACCGACGCCATTCGCTGCGTGATGCTGAGCGCCTCTGCGGTGTAGAGCAGGGAGACTTCGTAGCCGTAGACTTCGGCTGCGAGGATCGCGAGCACGTTTGACGCGAGTTCGTGTGTCGTCCAGTAGTTCACCTCGATCACCAACGTGCCGTCGATCTTGCCCTGCGAAGTGATCTTGCCGCTCGAGTCGACCAGCGCGCCGGCGCCGTACACTATCGACTTGGCCGGCATGCACTCATACGCGAAGATGTCGCTGCGCGCCGTGCGTGGGTCGTTCACTCGGAAGCGCGGGACCTTCAGCGCCGGTCGGAGGAACGAGTGCACCAGCCGATTGAGCCGATCACGCTCGTTGGAAGAGATCCCGAGCTGCGTCTCCACTGACGCCACCCATTCCTTTGTCAGGCACGTTCCGAGGAAGTGGTTCGGCGCGACTGCAGCTTCGTGGCGAGTAGTGAGAGCTCCGAACGCGACGAGAGAAAGCAACACTGTCGTCGCTTGCGGACGGAGCCAGAACATGCTCTGACGAGGAGAGCGAAGGTGGGAGCGCAAGGCGTCTGGGTGCGATCGGCGAGTTCGCGTTGTGAAACCGCGTCGAGCCTCTCGGCTCCGACAATGACGCACACAGACATGCGGCCAGTGCTGAAAATGGAGCTCTCGCTAAAGCTGCCATGCACCGGAGCCGAGACGAGAACCGCGATGACGGCTTGGAGCTGGAGATCGCACTGGCTCGCACACACGCGGACGGGCAGACGAGAACAGATAACCGCATGTTCACACGCTGCCATGTTTCTCATCCCTCGGACCCTTGTGTGCCACCACGCCCTCTCGAATCGGATCCTTTGTTCGGCAGTACTTAGCAGCATGCTCACAAGCATCCAGGTGCCTTGTACCAACACTGCCGCTGCACGTCCTTACATGCCTCGATGCATCCGCGTCAACGCTCGCTGCTGCACACCGAAGCACTTCTCTGCTTCGAACCCAGTGCAAAACCGAAGCGCACCGCGGACTTCACTCGCGTTGTAGACATACCAGGTGTCCCCGCTTGGGCTCCGTTCCCTCCGAGTGGAACGTCCGCGAGTACGCCAACAGCAACAGCGCCGTTCATGCGTGCTTCGCCGACCGTCCGTTCGTCGCTTGAAAGATCGTCATGTTCTACCGTGTGAACGTGTTGCTCATGGACCTCGCACCGCTCTATGCGCTCGGCACCTTGAACGCTCGCGCACGGATGACTGGCCACCACGACAGCCACACGTCACCGAGTTCAAATCCTCACGCAAGCAGAGCAGGATGAAGGGAAGATCGTGCCCAACAGAGCGGCGGGAGAACCAGGGTGTCGAGTTCCCTGCTGCTGCTGCCGATGGTCCTGCATCAGAGGCTGGTGTCGTCATTCTCCCTTTCGCACCAGCGAGACCAAACTCACACCTGCCGTCGCCAACGACGAAGAGCGCTTCTCATCACACACTTCAGCCCCTCGCGCGATCCTACGCTCGCTCAACGCCTGTCCGGTCCGCCAGCAAGATTCATGGCTCGGCCCGGCATCTGGACCGAGGAAGAACACGACAGGTTCCTGGTGGCGATCCGGCAGTACCCGAACGGCCCCTGGACGGCGATCGCTGATGCTGTGGGCACACGCTCCGTGCGCCAGGTGCAGACCCACACGCAGAAGTACTACGAGAAGATCCTGCGGCGCATGGACGGATCTAGGACGGAGCGCAAGTCGCGGACGCGCAACGAACACCGCATAGAGGACGACATCGCCGACTTCTGCGCAATGGGGAGCGTACAGCGGCCAGCTGAGAGGGCTCGAGGCGGTGCTCCTACGGCTGCGCTACCTGTTGAACTCTTCAGAGGTGCGAGTCCTGGTGAGAGGAGCGAGCTGACCCAGTGGCTCGTGGCAAGAACAACGCTTCATCGAGAAGAGCTAGACGAGATGAGATGCACCATCGTATTCAACGACGACGACGATGACGACGATGACGACAACGACAACAGCCGCCTTCCGTCGCTCGAGGAATCACTCGACTTCTTCCTCAAGGCGCTCGAGGTCGAGGTCGAGGTCATCAGCTGACACGGTCGGCGTGCTCGCCCCATAGACGCACGAGCCTGTCAACGCAGCAACAACAGCGCGATGACCCGGAACGAAGGAAGAGCACGACAGCAGCACTCGGACACAAGAGACTGAGCTTAAATACGAGGGAGTAGCGAGTGCCGACGGCGCGTGCCTGCTGTATCAACTCTAGCGGCAACGGCGCGGAGCAGCAAGCCGCTCACATGACGGCGAACGCGATCATCGCGACCACGAGCGTCGCTGCGATCGTGGTCGTGGACGCCGTCGCACTGGTGGCAGAACTGGAGCCTCCCACCTTCCTTGGAGCACCGCCATAGCACGGGATCTCACTCGACGGGATCTTCGCCAGCGCGGTGAGCAGGTCCTGGTGCGCCTGCTGCCACGACGTCGTCTTCATGACGCCGTAGTGCGTGCGGCCGAACACGCCTTGCTTCTTGTCGACCGAATCCTCGAGGTAGAACTCGCTGTCCGGGTTCAGAGCCCAGAAGTACCCGCCCTGGACGCTTGCGGCGTACTCGATCAGGTAGTCGAGCACTGCGGTCTGCTGCGGCTGGCCGGGGCCGTACACGCCGCTGAACGAGCCGAGCACGATCGGCCCCTTGCCCTCCGCCGCAACCGCCCCGACCGCCTCGTTCATCACCTTCTTGTACTGTGTGACGAGCTCCGCGGCCGGCAGATGCTCGTACGTCACGCAGCCGAACTGCGACTTGCCGCACTTGAGCTTCGTGGGGGACTTGACGCCGTCGACGAACTCGACGCACTCGGTCTTGGTGTCTTCGAACGTGAAGTCGTCGCTGAGCGTCGAACAGTTGCTCTTCGCCGAGTACAGGTAGTTGCGCGGGAAGACGCCATGTGTGTGCGCGTGCGGCGCGTACACGAGCTTGTTGGGCACCGTCATGGCGATCGGGTTGCGCGTCGCGTTCTTGAAGTTCCCGCCGTCCCAGTGATCGCTCAGCGCCGCGTAGCCGTCCGCGACCTTGAAGCGCTGCGCGGCGGTCGGGGAGCTCGCGCCGCCGACGAACACGAGCCACTGCGGACAGATTTCTACGACGCGGTTCGCGAGGATCTCGGCTGCCTGGCGCCAGTCGTTCTTCTCGTTCGCGTCGGCGGCGTCCGCGTTCCACTGGACGTCCGACATCTCGTTCTTGAGGTCGACGCCGAGGACGTTCCAGTGGCCGGCGTTGCAGAGCGTGCGCGCGAGGTACGTCACGGCCTTGTATGTGCCGGACTCGGTGATGTTGACGAACGGCGCCGTGTACCAGTAGGCGTCCTTGTCGTACTTGTCGAGCAGGTGTATGTCGAGCAGCACGGTGACGTACGCGTCCTGGAAGGTCTGGATCACGCGGCCGAGCAGGTCGAGGTACCGCACTTTGTTTGGGTCGTCGAATGTCGTGAACTCGCGGTTCTCATACGAGTGGATGTAGGCGAGCTGCGGCAGCGGGTCGCGCCAGACGTACTCGGCGTTGAGCGGCAGGCGCACCGAGTTGAAGCTGTTGTTCGTCACGAACGCGAGCACGTTTTTCTGGAGGCGAGACGACGTCCACACTGCCGTCAGTTCAAACCGATCCGACCTGCACTCGACACGCGACATCGGAGGAGCGGTCTACGCACCACAGTGGTCGCCTGCACGCCCTGGCTGTTCGGGGTCGACGTCCCCCAGAGTCCGTCGGGGATCATGTTCTCCTTCTCCATGCCGCTCCATGCGACGCCCTTGATCTTGATCTCCGTCTCGACGCTCGGGTTCAGCGGGTCCACGGCCACGATCTTGCCGTTCTTCGTCACGTAGTTGGGCTGCCGGCACTCTGCGTTCGCCCCAACCAGTGTAAGCAAATGAGCACGTCGTTGGCGCTCGATCCGACGAGTTTGATCGCAAGACCGAGACAACGAACCGAGAAACGCGTCGGAGGTCGATGCGAGCGCCGCCGCCGCGAGCGTTAGCGCGAGTGCCAGCGTCTTGGTCGCCATTGCGCTCTCAGTCGAGTCGGTCGATGGGGAGGACAGGCGTGCGCTTGCGAGAGCGAAAGGAGGAATGGCAGTCGCAGCGGTGGCAGCCGCGAAAGCGCGGGCAGAGGAGACATAGGAGACAGAAGTGCAGGTTCCCACACCAAGAGCAGTTCACTTCGAGTACTGGAGCTGAAAATCCATGTCTCCCAAGAGCAGTTTCCCTCGTGAGTCCTACACATTACTCTAATAAAGTGTTGAGAATGGGAAATTTGGAGGAAAGTTACTAGGATGGCTGCTGCCACCAGCTGAAATATTAAAAATGGGTGTTTCGTATTCAAGAGAAAGTGCAATCCGCACCTATTTCGTTGCTTTGCTTTTGAGAATGTGTGCTGTTTGTTTGCCGAGCGGAGAGACGAGCACGCCGAAAGCACCGAGCTCGACTCCACGGACATGAACGACCAAGACATGCTCCGCAGCGCTGCTACAGGTCTGCATGCGCGTGTGCTCTCTCGACAACCAAGTCCTGGTTGGCAATGGAGTGGCCAGTTAGTGTGACAGCTCGGAACCACACAAACTGAACCCTCGCCAGATGGTGGCGAAAAGGTGCATGTTGAACTCGAGAGCTACACCCAGCCGACCACCAAGGTTGGCGATACGTGGAGGCGTGGAGCTCGCAAGGAGCTCTCAGTTCGTTCACTTTGGCGAACACGAACGCATTGGCCCACCGCACGCTCTCGAAGTAACGGAGTTCGTCCAGCACAAGTGTGTGGCGCAAAAGCAGAATGGTGCAGTGCGGACGTCCAAACCTCGACATCTCCTGCACACTCGTCATTCCCAGGCAATACAGGAGCGAGCGCTGTTATTGTGCGTGCTCCAACTGGCGCGTACAAAGTTGTCTCGCTGGTCTCCGACCGAGGTTCTCATGCGGCAGTTTGGTCCACCGCCTCCACTTGAGGACTCTTGTTTGCTGCTCACGCCAGTGGCGTGGCTGGGACCCGCGTCAGCGACCGTGTCTCTCAGCTGTGACAAGTGTCGTACTCACTGCCGATGCCGGAAACGTCCCCCCAAAGGTGCTCGTGGATCCACGTCAGTCGCGAAATTCGCGCACGCCCGAGATGGCGCATCAGCAAGTGAGCGGGCTGTGCGTGCTCGGCGCTCGAGGCGAGCAGTGTTGGGAAACCGCGATGATGGACGACGTTCTCGCGATGCTGCTCCTGGACCAGAGCGATGACGGCAAGTTGGAGGAGGGCGGCGTCGTCTCGGGGTGTTGCGGCGTTCCCGGACACCACTGCGAGAGCGACAGCGACAGCGAGATGAGCACCGACATGCCAACGCTGAGTACTCTGTCGCCGAGCCCCAGTCAAGACGACGACAAGGACGCTGCGTTCGACATCCCACCGGTGTTGATACAGCGCAGTGCGCGTGCGCGGCTGGACTTCGCATCCGCGTTCTCTGACACGACTGCACCGCATGACAGCTCGCAGCAGCCACAGAACCTTGAATCAGCGTACGCTGAGTGTCGCCGCCACCTGCACGGATGTACTGGATAGTGCTGACTGGTTTGACACGGTGGTATGCATGAAAAGCGCGTCCGCAGGTTCTCCAGCAGCATCGGGCATCCCTGTGCACTCGTCTGTCGATTCGATTGTTGAGATGAGCGACGCAGAGTTCGAGGCGGCGAAGAAGCGCATGCGGACGCAGGAAGCTTCGCGACGGTATCGACGGCGCAAGAAGGTGGGCAGACGCGAGCGGCCAGCTGCTCGTGTCTTTGAGGCACTCTCACAAGTGCTGGTTGCCGCCCTCAGGGCACGCTGCAGCAGCAGAAGCAGCGGATGCTCGAGCTTCACAGCGAACTCAGCCAACTCTCGCTGATCGAAGAAGAGATGGAGGCAGCGAGTCAGCAATCGCAAGCGAGCGTGCGCAGCGAACTGGACTTGCGCTCACAGGAGGTGCAGGAGCGCTACAAATCCGTGGAGACTGCTTCTGCTGCGGAGCTCGCCGTGGTGCGTTATGTGCCGTGTTGTGGTGGGGGTGCGCGTGATGTGACGGAGTGTGGTGGTTCGCCTTGCAGATCCGGTCATTGAAGGACCACTTGCCTGACAGCTGACTCTATCCCCCCTTGTCGTCCGAGCCTCGCTTTCGAGATGCACATGATGGCGCTGCAACACTCACTATTCGATCGCGCACACCGTCGAGAGCGGCTTGCCGTTTGTCGGGTTTCTCTTAGTCTGAGCTGTCGGGTCGCGCTGGAGTTCACCGCCGTCAACAGAATTGGTACCGTCAATGCTCTCGGGTGTGAGAAGTCGGGTGTTGCGCGACGATGGCGGCGGTGGCAGGCGCATCTTCGAGCGTATGGTCGACGCGAAGCCGCTCCGCGCAGTGACGACGCGGTCTCGGATGAGGACTCCAAAGTCGAGGTGGACAGGAGGACGGATGACCACCTCGCCGTTCACGGTCTTTTGCATACTCCATGTCGCACGCACGAGGCTCCTCGCCCGCATCGGGATGTTGAGCAACATCTCCAGCGGCTCGCGCCGGTACTCGCTGCGGAGCGGGTCTTTGATGTATGCTAAGTTCGTCGCCTGCGCTCGCATCGCTTGTGCCGTCTGCGATCCGGTGACAGAGGCGGTTGCATGCTTCACACTGATCAGCTTCTTCAGTGTGAGTGTCCACCTCACCACCACTGGTATGTCCAAGACGTTGTAGACCACAAGCTTGACGAGGAGCCACAGGAACACGCCGAAGATGCTCCAGAGCACGATCTCCAGGAGTGGCATGTACATGACCTTGACCAAGTGAGTCTTGGAGTTCGGCGAGTGGTCCAGGTACTCGTTGAACGTGTTCGCGTGCGCGACGTAGCCTGGAAATGACACGACGTCGTTCAGTCGCTGGTGCTCGACGCCAAACTTCGTCTCTGAGATCGCCATGATACTCGCGCTCATGCTGTAGGCGCAGATCGCCCCGATGCCAGCGACCTCGTACGGCGTGACGTACGTCGCTCGCGCGAAATTGTACGCGTGCTTCTCGACGATGAGCACGACGATGTCCCAAACCGCGTTGACACCGATCAGGATCAGCGTCCAGAGGCGCAGGCTGCCGAGGAACGCTTGGAGCTTCGCGCTCTTGGACAAGCTCCACGTCCAGATGACAGAGTTCGGGATGATGATCCCCCACGAGATCCCTTGGCTGATGACTGTGAGCAGCACCACGACTGGGTGGCGGTACAGCGACGTGGACAGCGACGATGTGTACTCCTCCTTGGTGAACGAGATGTCGCCGCGTCCTCCTGCAGCTCGTGGCAGCGCGTTGTTGCCGAGACGCTCTTGCAGCTCGTCTTCGAGCTGCTGCTCGTCCTTCTTCCGCATCACCGGGACGATCCACTCGGTGACGAGCTCCATGCCGGTATACATCTGCGCGAGCAGCAGTAGAACGTCGACAACGATCATGAGGACGTAGAGGAGACCCCTCGAGACGAAGTTGTTGGATGTCGTCTCTGTGATCGAAAGCGCGAGGGGCTGCGCGCCATCCGATGCGCTGGCGCTCGGCTCCTCGCTCATGTCGAAGTAGTTGATCGTGTTCTGCCGGATGCTATACTCGATGCCGACCACGGAGATGACGTTGATCGCCGTGAGCCACGCCTTGTCGAACGCGAGCCGGTAGATGTCGGTCGCGTAGGCGCCGACGAACTCGGCTCGGAACAGGTTCGGACTCGCACAGCCGAAGATTGTGGGGTAGTACCGGCCGGGCGACTGGTAGTCGAAGCCACCCGTGCACACCACCTTGTACTTCGGGTAGCTTCGCGCGATGAGGTCCAGGAAGCGGAGAAGCTCTGCTTCTGTCGCACTGCTCTCCAGCGCGAGCCACTCGCGTGGAACCGCTTGAGCTCGCATGTGGTAGCGAGCGAGGAAGCTGCTGACGATGGGCTGCTGGCAAACCGTCGGCTTGCGGTGATCGAAGAGCAGCTGGCACGCCCCCCACGCCATCGCGTCGACGCGCGCGTTGCTGGTCATCGGCAGGCGAGCGATCACCTTGGTCTCGTTGAGCACACCGACTTGGCAGTTCGAGCCGAGTGCGTTGAGGAAGAACGTGCTGCCTGGCATGCAGAACGGCGTGAGCGCCTCGCATCGCGACAGGAACGACGGCCAGCCGGACGCGTATTCAGGCTGGCGCATCGACGAGAGCGCCGCGACGTCAGTTGACAGTGGCGCCGGAAGGAGCGACCCGCGGCTCCCCGCGTTGAACGCGAACGAGTCGTACGGCCCGACCCACGTGAGTTTGTACCAGAGATCGCGGAGGTCGAGGAGCGACATGGCCATGAGGAACGCGCAGCACTTGAGCACCTGGAGGCGCCACTTGAGGTGCGCCCAGACGCCGTCGTTCCAGCCCATCGCGTGCTGCTGGTCGTCGATCGCGAGCGTCAAGTACGTTGACTTCCAAGTCTCCAATTAGACACTACCGATGCCTCGCTTCGCTCGCTCGCCTGCCTCAGACTATTGACTCGCTCGCCTACTTGCCTCGCGCGCGACCTACCTGGGCCTTGTGGCTACCAGGTGACCGCGACTGCGGGCTCTGCGTGGGACTCGACCCGAGCGTGGGGCTCGCCTCGATCCCGAGGCGATACCGCGACGCACTGGAGCTGAGAGTGCTGCTCGGTGCGCTGCCGCTCTTGCTGCTCGCGTCCGGGTACGCGCCTTTGATGTTGAACGTCCACTGCATCTCCTCGGTGAGGATCACGAGCTGCCCGGACTGCATCTTGCCGTAACCAGTAGGCGTGAAGGACACGACGAATGGCATCCCTTCGTCGCTACCGTACGGAGGCAGGTAGCCCTCGGCGGGGTACACGGTGAAGGCGCTGGACGAGCCGGCGGAGAACTCGGCGAGGAAGCGCGCAGTCTGGCGGAACTGGTTCCGGAGCTGGAACGCCACGGACGACGTCTGGTTGAGGTTCGACTCGATCGTGATTGTGTCGTCGACCTGCGGGTCGCCAGTGTCGAGCACCACCTCGAAACGCCAGAAGCCGCCGCTCTTCTTCTTCAGGAGCAGGTAGACGGACCCACGATACGGCCGCAAGGGATCGAAGCGCACTTGGTACGTTAGGAACGTCGACTGGTTCTGCGCTGTGCTGCCCTCGCTTGCGAGCGCGACCACAGTCAGCGAGCGCTCGATCGCCGCGACAGTCGCGAGTGCGCCGAATCGCTCCGGTTGGACTTCCCACTCGACCGCGAACACTTCGTTGGACGGGTGCATGTCTGGCGGCGCTGCGAGCAACTCGCACGCGATCGTCTTCTCCACCGAGTCTCGTGCCTGGCACGCGAACGTGAACGGTCTCGGGTACAGCGGCGCCTCCGCGACCCCGTGGATCGGGTACCTCCACTCGAGCTCGCCGTACCCTTCGCTCCCGCGGATCACGATCTCCGCGCGCATCTCGCAGACGAACTGCGGGATGAACGAGATCGGCACCTGGAGATGCCCGAAGCTCTCCATCTGGACGCGGTTCTTCTTCAGGAGGATGTCAAACACCGGTCCGCTCTCGCCACCAGCGCCAGCGACACGCCGCCGTCTCGGGTTCCCTTCGCTCTCGTCGACGACGAGCTTCACTTCGACGCGAAGAGTGTCGGCGAATGGGTTCTTGAACGTGAAGAGCGTCGACGCCGCCTCGTGAACCTTCGCCGTGACCGTGATGGGCTTCATCACGCTCGGCGCCTTCCCGACTCCCTTCACGATGAACTCCCAGTCGCTGACGACGTCGGGCTCGAAGAACGCGATGCTCGCTGCTTCGTGCTCGGAGAGAGATGACGGCGTGTACTCCACCACCACGGACGCTTGTCCGAACGGCGGCAGGACCACGCGCGGAGGCGACGCACCTCTCATGGATGCCGCGCTCAGCTCGACCCCACCTTTGATCGAGAAGTTGCGCGTGTTCGAGATCCGGTACTGGAGGACAAGGTCTCGGTCACTCGGGTTCTGCAGCAGAATCGGCTGCGAGCATACGTCGCCAACTGCGCAGCACATGTCCGCCATCTCGTGTGGCGGAGCGCGCATCGCTGTCAGTTGCAGTCGGTACCAGAACTGCCCGATCTCGTCGTTTGAGAAGAGCACGGCGCCTTCGTCCGGGTCTGCTCCCTCTCTCATCACCTTCATCGGCGAGTACACCAGCTCGTAGACGCCCGATTCGTGCCCTTGAAGAGCGAGTGTTGACGGACCCAGGAGCCCTTCGCCCTGCAGCTCGATCGCGAACGTCACCGCGTGGTCGAGCGGGTTCGCGAGACTGATCTCGACGCCGATCGCACCGCGCACGACTGCGCGCATGTCGAGTGTCGACTCCGGCTCAGGCGGACTCACGTTGGCTTCGATCGTGTACCAGATGTACTCCTTCGTCGCCTCGTTCGTGAACGTGATCGAGCCAAAGTACGTCCCGCTCACGATCGGGCTGAACGTCAGCGGGTACTTGACGCCAGCGCCGCCGGCGCTCGGAACCGTGATCGAAGACGCTCCCTTCACGTCGCGCAGGTCGGACTCGACTCTGAGTGTTTGCGCGCCGGGAGGATCCGTCTTGAAGCTGACGACGTCGAACTCGCGCTCCACGCTCGTCCGAGCTTGACAGGCGATCACGACGTGATCTTGCGCCAGCGGCTCCTCGCCGTAGCCGCTCAGTTCGAACTCGAACTGTTGCTGCGTCGACGGATTGGTCAGCGTAAAACCGCTCTTCTCGCTCATGATCCACCTCGGCGAGAACGTGAGCGGGTAGCTGGCGTTCTTCTTCGCCGGCACCTGCAGAACCGCGGGTCCGGAGAATGTGCTTGCGCCGCCGCTCGTGCTGGTGTTGAACGACGCCTTGAGCGTCCACGGCGTGTCAGTCGGGTTCGACAGCGGGATTTCCTGCACGATGCTGTGCCGAGCGGGGGCTGCGAACTCGAGCAGCGTCTTGACGTTCGGCTCCTTCACCTTCGCTTCCAAGTCGTACACGCGCAAGTCGATGCTCCCGCACACTGTGCGGCTCGAGCGGAGCAGTAGCTTGCACGAGTACATGCCCGCTCCCTTGGGCTGGAAGTCGACGAGGACGCTGTTCGGGGTCACGATCGAGGTGTTATTCGACCGCGGCGTCTGTACCCGCGCTTGGTTCGCCTTTGTCACCGCTTTCGACGGCGACACTGACGATGCCGCAGATCCACTATGGTCGACTCCCGCCGTCGCAGGCTCACTATCCACTGCGGCGCTCACTGTTGACGAGTTCGCTCTCGAGAACTTCGTCGCGCTCTGAGAACTACCCAAGAGCAACTCTTGGTGTACAGACGAGAAAAATGGCGAGTTGAACTCGGCGAGGAAGCTGTTGTGGTGCGCGTCTTCGCACTTCTTCAGCCCTTCCTTGAGCTTCGCCTTCAGATGACCGCTCGCCCGCTCGACGAAGTTGCCGAGCGCGCGCGACAGCAACGGGTTCTTGACAGGGATGATCAATTCGCGCAGGAAACTGTGCCTACTGCCTCCAACTGCCGCTGCGCCGGCGGTCATCTCACACTGGAACTTGAGTGTGTCGAGACTGGCAGGGAGGTGGGCGACGGCGTGCACCTCGTACATGAACTCGCCGATCTTTTCGTCAAGAAAGAGGAGCTGGCACTTGTACGTCCCGGGGAGCAGCGGTAGGAACTCGAGCTTCACGGTCACAGAACTCTGATTGCGGATGGTGACGACACCGATTCCGACGATCGGCTGCGTCTGAGCGCTGAGGTCGCTGCTGCTGGCGGTCGTGCCGCTGCTGCCGAACTCGGGGAGGAAGAATGGTTGTTGTGCGCACATGCACCACGTGAAGTCGCTCTCATCGCGACCTTTGCCAGCGTGGAGACTCCTCTTCGACGCCGAGTGGGTCGGTTGCCCGCCATCAACTGTCAGACCGGACGTGGTCGCCGTCGTCGCTCCGTTGGGCAAGTTCCTGTCCATTGGCTGCATCGACTTCTTGCGAGCATGTCCTCTGCCACCAGCGGTGTGAGGAGCTGCTACGCCTCCTGGTCCACCTTGATGAGCGCTGAACGCACTGACGTTGCTCTGATGCGGTGACAGCTGCTGCATCATGGAGATCTTGAACACCCCCTGCGCTTGGAACTGGTTCTCGATCACCAGCTCCTCTGTCCGCTTCTCGTACGTGTTCGTCTCGATCTGGATCACGCGCACAGGCTTCCGCGAGATGATGTTCGACTCGAGGATGAACACCATCGTCGCGCCGGACGACGACGACTGCGAGTTGTGCTCTCGGATAGACTGGAACACGAGCCGCGCCGTCACCTTCCGCGAGAACCGCGGCCGGAGTGTCACGACGAACGCCTCCGCCTTCCCTGGCTCCAGAACCACGCTGTTCGACTCGATACTGAACATGCCGGTCCCGCCAGCACTCTCCCCGCTGGAGCCGCCAGCCCCGTCGAGGAAGACCTGGTAGCGCAGAGCACGGGAGCTCGGGTTCTTGAGCTCGATGCTCTTCTCGATCGTCTGTCCCAGCACTCCTCGGAACTCGATCGTGGCTTTCGGGATGAACTGGGGCAGCGTCTGGTGCAGGTGAAGGAGCAGAACGACCATCTCACGAGCGTTCATCTTGAGCAGAAACGCGTCTGGGTCGATCCCAAAGTCCACGCCGAACGTAGCGAGAGTCTGCAGCAGCATCTCCGCGTTACTCTGTAGCTGGGACTCCGAGGTGCCTCGCTTGCGTCCAGACTGATCCAGTCGGAAGCACTGGTACTCACTCTGCTCGGCTGAGAGCGTCGGGATGTGGGAGGCCACCAAGTGGAACAAGAACCTCCCGTCCAGTAGATCGCTCTGCACGTCAAGCAGCCGTGCTTCGATGCCGCCAGCTCCGAGCGGTACGTCTTTCGCACTGTGCATCGAGTGCTGTGCGCGGACGTTGTCGCAGATCCACTGCACGAGCACCATTTCGGCTTCGCTGTAGACGTTACTTCCTTGGCATACGCGAGCCGCGCTCTCCGCCTTGCTTTGCAGCTGTTGGAGCGTGCGGTGCTGCTGAGCGTAGCCCTTGGCCGTGATTCGGTAGAGCAGGAAGCACTTGATGGTCTGGTACAACACCTTCATCCACGTGTTGGAGCTGATCGAATGCCACTCGTGCTCCAACACGTGCCGCCGCTGCAGGAAGCGCATGTTCACGAGTCCTGGAGTCGAGAAGATCGCTGGGTCGGCACGCGGGTCTTCGCACGCGCGGATGTAGAACTCTTGGTTGAGCAAGTGCTCTGGCAAGACGTCGTGGAGCATCGCGCCGTACGACTTGAGGAACTTGAGCAGCTCCGTGAACTGGAGCGTGTAGTGAGCCAGCAAGTCCTTCTTTGACGGCTGGTTGGCGGTGGCGCCGCCGCCGCCTTTGCCCGTCTTGATCGCCGGCATCACGCCGCCACCGCTCGGCTTCTTCGCACACACCATGTCGAGCAGCTCGTACAGCGGCTTCCCCCAGGTGTCGGCGAAGTCGGCGGGAAACTTCGTCACCGGGTTGCGGAGGAAGTTGGTGTTGAGGTACTGAAGCAGGAATGCAACTTCACGGTCGCTGAAGGCCGCTGAAGCCGTCATCCCCACGTTGCTCGCCGATCCGTGAAGCAGAAGCATCTTGGAGCTCGAGTCCGTGTCGAGATCGTCGCTGATCGTTGCAGCCGAGTCGATGTCAATGGTGCCGTTCAGTTGTTGGTGACCAGTGCCTTGGTCTGCTTGCGCCAGAGCCTTCCGGACCTCCGCGTCGTACTGCTTGCCGGGGAGCAAGTAGATCGGGAAGCGCATCGACGGGTGCGAGTAGAACTGGAAGCTAGACGAGGACGCTTGCATCTCGAGCTGCTGCAGTGCAGTGGTGGTCTCCTCGCCAACCACCTGCGGCCCAGGTACTCTAGCATCTCCTCGTGTCCCGATGCCGTTTGCTTCCAGGAACGAGTGGTTCGTCAGCAGACAGTTCTCCGAGCAGCCGGCGATCGGAAGGTAGAAGGCGTTCCCGTCCGCATCAAAGAACTCGATCCGCGCGTTGAATGCGACGCTCCTCTTGCTGCAGAAGCGGACTTCGACAGGGATCTTCGGACTCGCCATGCTCAAGATCTTTCCCTTGGGGAAGTGGAGGCTCACAGGAGCTTTCGCGAGGTCCAGCGGGACACGGTACGTCAGGTCCAAGTGGTCATACCCTGTGCTCTGGATAGACACTCGCGCTCGCGAGACGACGCCGAGCGGTACTGTCGGCAGCACGAGCTTGTTCTCGCTGAACGACAGGTGCGGGTGGATGCCTTCGCCCTTGACGCACACGTGGATGTAGAGCTGGTCGTCGAGCAGCAGCGGGATCTCCTCTTCGACGTACTCCACGGCTTCGAGCGGCAGGAAGCTCACGCGGATCTTGATCTCTTCGCCAGGCGCGAGCTCGCCTTTCTCCGGTGCGAGGTGGAAGATCATGGACGACGCAGACGCGGACATCGTGTGACCCGCTCGCTTCGAGGCGGCAGGGTTCGCCATCTGGATCTGCTTGAGGTGCACTGTGTCGATCTGCCACTTGACGGTCGTGGTGTCGTTGTTGGTCAGCACGAGGAACTTGGTGTACGGTACCTTGCGAATGCCCTCTCTCGTGATCACGCAGCGGTGGAAGTCGAGCACCGCACTGGAGAACAGCACGCGAGGCGGGATCGCCGTGGCTGTGACCTTCCTCGTGAGCGACTCCGGTCGCGCGCTGTTCACGCCAGCGATCTGGAGTGGCAAGCTCTGGTTGTACTGACCTGGCTGCTTCGGTGTGAACGTCAGGTGGAACGACACGGTCGCGTTCGGAGGAATGCAGATCTGCCACTTCGGACATATCGTGTCAGCGTCGACGTCAGCAGAGTCAGCTGTTCGGTGAGGCTTGTCGGCCGGCTCCTTCGCGTCCATCAGCGGGATGAACACGCTGCTTACGTCCTCCAGTCGCGCGAGTAACTTCGGAGGCATCACGACTGCGAACTCGCCGCTTAGCGCAGCTCCGAGGTCCAGGATGAGACTCGCGGGGATGCAGCTGCGGTTCTCGAGTGCGATCACGCGCGGCACGGAGACGCCGAGCACTACGTCCCCGAAGCTGATCTCGCTCTGCGGCGACACAAAGACTTCGGGGACGAGCACAGTTGCGTTGATTGGGATCTTGAGGCTCTTGCCGCCGCGGACTTGGATGTGGAGCACGACGCTGCTATCGAGCACGACCTGCTTGACCGGATACATCTTGACAACGACTTCGGTTGCGTCCTCGGCTTGGATCGTGCCAGTGCTCGGAGCCACACATAGACCGAGCGACGCTGCCATCGCGGCAGGCTCCACGCACGCGTAGAACGACACCCACGAGGAGCCGAAGTTCGAAGCCGCTGGGTCGCTCGCCGAGTTGGATAGCGTTACCTTCTTCTCTCTCTCGATGCCGACGGAGATCGTCCCGAAGTCGACCTTCTTCTCCTTCGTTGTCACTCGCACTTCTTGAACGAGCGCCTTGCACGACAGCGAGCACTGCTTGCCGCCCGTGATGTCGAGGAGGAACGACTGTCCGACCCAGGTGCCACGGCCGGTTCTGTCTGCACTCACGGAGTGGTAGTGATGCGACGAACCCCCGGCAGGTGACGGCGTGTACACAACCTGGCAGACGAATGACGCGCCAGGGCTGAGCAACCCGCTTGGCGGTAGCACCTCGAAGATCGCTTTTGCACTCGCTGTCCCCGTGCTCTGTCGCTCCTGTGTCGTCGACGTGCTCTTCGAAGAGTCCGGACGCACATTCGGGGCCGCCAACGTCCACTGGAACGGAGCGACGGAGTCGCTCGTGTTTGTCATCGCGATCTCAAGCGTCATCGACGGACTCGTGTTCAGGTAGCTAAACTCGAACTGAAGCTCATGAGTCGACAGCTCGACCACGATCGGAGCCACTTCCGCGACGACGGTAATCTCACGCTTGTGAACGCTGTTGATCGAGAAGCCGAGCTGCTTCTGGAAGAACTGTTCCCTGGTCGAACTGAACACGAGGTCGAAGCCTGCGAGTGTATGTGGAGGGACGACCTGAGACTTCAGCGTCGTGTGTGCCGCGAGCTCCTCGAGATGGTCTTCGTCTCGCAAGTGCAGGGCCACGACGATGTTTTGCTGGAGGTTGTTCTGGACGCTCAAGCTCTTCATCGCGACGCTGTTCACGCTGATCTTCCCGAAGTGCAGCGTCTTCGGTCCGGACAGCACCAGCTCGAGCTGATCGTAGTCGAGATTCACTCCGCAGTCAGCGATCTCCGCCTGGGTGGCAGGCAGCGCCTTGAATTTCTTCTTTACGAACTTGTTCTCGTCGAAAAACGTCTTGGACTTGCTCGCAGCCTTATCGCCAGCAGCAGCGAACCAGAGCGGGTCCGAGCGCGCCTTGAGCTCGCGCGGCATGCGAACCATGGACGGCCGCACGCCGCTCTGTCGCTCCATGCCGAGGTCGACATCTTCGTTGCGACTACGTCCACCAGTGCCGTCTCCCTCTTCATTGTTGTTGCTGCGGTGACGCACACTCGCCACCTCGTGCTTCATGGACGCGACAGATCGCTTCTGCTGCCGCTCTTCTCGCTGCGCGCGGCACGCGGCGAGGTAGTCGTGGTAGCCAGCGTTGTGGTCCGCGCGCTTCGCGAGCTCCTTCACGCAGTACGTCAGGTGCGTGTTGTTCGTTCCCTCGAACTCGTACTCGTCTATCGCCGCCGTGCCGTTGAGCGCCGCCACTTCGTACGGCGCGACGCGCGTGAACTTCTTCGTGAGCTTGCCCTTCGTCTTCCTGGCTTCTTCGGGCAGCAAGAACTTGTACTGCGGCACGAAGTCAACCGGCAGAGCGTTCAGGCCACCAACGATGGCTTTGCTCGCCACATCGCCGACGACTGCTGCTCGGCCCGCCACGCGAATCGGCACCACGAGCACGTCCCCGTTGACCGACAGCGTCATCGTGCTCTGGAACGTACCTAGTTGGGTCGGAGCGAAGCTCGCGATCAGACTCTGAGACTGCAGCACGTCCAGACGACCGGTGTCGGGCTTCATGGAGAAGTGCGCGATCTTCGGGATCGAGAAGTGCACCGGGAGTCCCGACAGATTCTTGAGCGAGAGCAGCATGTCGACGCGGTCGTGGCTCTTCACGTCTCCAAAGTCCAACTGCGTCGAAGGGGAGAGGTCGACCTTCGGGAGGAACGCCTTGCCGGATACCTCGAACGTGAGGTTCTGCGACTGCAAGTCGACGCACTGGATCGACGCGAACGCGTTCAGCGCCATCGGGGGCAGCGGGAGCACTTCGCTGTCGTCGCCGCTTTCGCTATGTCCGCCCTCATCGATCGCGCTGTAATGTTTCGCCTCGAGCTGCTTGAGCTTGAGCAAGTCAACCGCACGCGGGTGGAACGTGAACGTCACCAGATGCTGCGCGAAGGGCTCGACGCGTCCTTCCGCCGGGGATACCTGGAGCTCCTTGCGTCGTTCGTACACTTCGCGATCTTCGTCGCTAGCACCTGCTCCGTTGGTAGCTCCCGTTCCGCTCCCGACGCCACCACCGCCACCAAACCTCAACGACGTCTTGAAGAGCAGCGGGAGTGGACCGTTGTTGCGAAGGACGGTCTCGATGGTCTTGCGCTCGCCGCAGAAGAGAGAACCGAAGTGCAGGCTCTTGACTGGCGCGAGTCCGTTTGCGAGCACGAGCTCAACGTTGTGCTCCACGACTCGGCCGCACACATCCACGAGCTTTTCTGCTTGATACACCACGCGGCTAATCACATTGCCGGACGAACCCGAGTTCGCATCGTCTTGATCCTCATCATCTCCATCGTCTTTCGAACGCTCACGCATGCGAAGACGCACGACGGCTCTGAACACGCCGAGCACAGCGCCGATCGCCTCGATCTTGACGTTCAGCGCCTCACCCGGCACCAACGATCCTCGTAGCGGAGTGACGGTGATCATGTTGTCAGCGTTCGCATCCAATACCTCGGCATGGAGCCTGCCGGGCCGCGCGCCAGTGTTACGCACTCGCACAACCTGCGCCACACGCTGCGCGAGCACCACGAGTCCGAGGTCGCAGAGACTCGGCTCTGCATCGATAACCGGACACGCGCGCCGTGCGAGGAGTGGGACTTCGAGTCGCGAGCGGTCTTCTGCAGTGAGCACGAGTGTGTCGTGGAAGATCGCGTCTTCGCGCTCTCCGGCGTCGAACGTGACCTCGAACGTGGCGCTGAGTCCCGACGGTAGCTGCACGCTCGGGTTCGCGGTTGTCGCGAGGTCGCGGCCACCGCGAGCCCGGACATGGAACGGGGACGCGCGGGGCGGCGGCTCCAGTCGGAACCGAAGCGGCCGGGATCCTGTGTTGCGCACGGCGAGAGTCGCGACGTAGCACGCGCCGGGCTCGAATGCAGCGAACTCCACGGCGCTAGGCGCAACTTGCAGCGCGGACGTCGCGCGCATGCCTGCAGGCGTCACGGGGCGATCCGCCGTCATGGCCTTCGCAAGCGAGTATCACGAGCGACTGGTCGTTCGCAATCTCGAAATCGGCAATGGTATCCTCGGAGATCGAATCGCAGGAGCTGCCAGTACATGCTACTTCGCACCGAGATGAATGCAGAATCGTTGGTGTGCGAGAGCCGCCACAATCAAAGTCGCAAGGAAGGTTACGGGGCACCAGCGGGCAAGATCTTGAACCCACGAGGCTGCTTTGCGTCGTTGTCGGCAGACCTGGTGCATTCCTTGTCGACATCGCGCCGGACGCGGTGATCTGCGAGCTGCAGGACGTGATCTTGGAGAAGCAAAAGTACACTGGTTTCCCCGCAAGCGAACTCACACTGTTCTTGGTCAAGCAGCATGACTCGTGGCTCGCTTTGGATGTCTCCAATGCGAAAGCTCTCATGAGAGGAGACGAGGAAGCCAGCGCTGGACGGCTGGGCGATAACTTGTGCGTGTACGGCGCTGCAACTATCCAAGGCGTGATCTCCGGGGGCGAAGATGCCAGAAGCTGCTACGAGTAACCAGATCCACGTGACTGTGGTGCTTCCTGGGATGCACGCAAGCGAGTGTGATGATCGCGTCAAGCGTCAATGTGCTCCCCCCGCAAGCCTTTGTGCCGAGGAGAGGGGGGGGGCTCGACGAATCCTGCTGTGCACCACCGACGCAAGCACCGGCAAGTCAAGTCGACGTTCGCGAGCTGTTACATTAGCAAGTGCCGCGAGAATGTGGCCACCGACCGCTAGATCCGGCCGCTTTACACAGTGGCTCTGCGAGTGTCGAACGCTCCACATCAAGTTCACAAAGAGCACGCTGTCGACGGGAGACTGCAACGCAGCGCTGACCCAGTTCCTGATCCGCTGCATCAAGAATTCGTTCAAGACGCTGCCTCGGATCATATCGAGACCACCAAAGCACGCAGTAGACTTTGTTCAAGCGCTGGTGCGCGAGGTGGGTCCACACTTCATTGTGCTCGACGATATCGGTGCAGCGTTCGAGGACGATTCAGTCGGCGAACTCACACAGCGCGGCTGCTTCTACAGCTTCTGCAAGACCTTGATCAATCGCTGGCTGCCGTGGAACGGCGACTTCTTTCTCCGCTCGGACCCGGGTCGTTTTCCGCCTTGTCAAGCGCGAGTTCGGGGGGCTCGCGTCCGTTCGACGTCAGGTTCGAGTTCGTCGCTTTCGACAGGGTTCAAGTGGACGCGGTCGTGGAGATAATCCGGAAGACGCGCGTGACAGACGGCGTCAGCCGCAATAAGACAATGCAAGTAGCTCTCGAAGTGAATGACCGCGACGTCGAAGAGCTGGCTGTGGTGCTGTTCAAGGGAATGCACGTTGGTGAGCGCTTTCGAAGAGTGCAGCACATGAACGGAGCTGCTGGACTACGTGGCTGCCTGCAACTGGTTGTTGTAGGAGTGCTCAGTCTGAAACGAGAGGGTGACAAAGACGCTGACGGGCGAAGTAAGTCGATGCATGTGTAAGAGGGTCAAGGATCGAGAAGACGCGGGGAGCCGACATGGAGTGAGTCTTGCGTGCACTACTCAGTTTCCGCTCTGATCATTTGCCTGTCAGTTCGATAGCGTTCGCTTTGATCTCTGGCCGCATGGTCACATTGCTGGCAGAAAGTCAAGTTGGTATTGGAAGCCATCAGTACCAACTCCGACAATGCACGAAGACAGCACCACCTCTAGGCTTTGAATGCCGATCGAGGTTCGACACCATCGAACTGTATTGTAACTTTGATCGATCACCAGCTACAGAGAGAAGCTCTGACCTTGCTACGAAGCACAACTCCGTGCTATTTTCACAATATTGACATTCGATGTCAGAGAGCTCTGATTGACACGACGCTCACGCAGCATGGAGTGCCTCGCGAAGGGGAACGCTGCCTGGGAACGCCTGCAAGTCAGCCGGTCCGGCAAGTACTCCGTCGTGCGTCTCGAGGCTCTCGACTCGTACTGCCGACGAGTTTCGCTCCTCCGAGTGTTTCTGGTTTGCCTGGCAGCGCCGCTACCACCGCTCTTGTTTGTACTGGGGATCGAACTGCTCCCGCTCGAGGACCCTGAGAAGGGCTGGCAGGCGAACTACGCGATGTGGATCAGAGGCGCGGCCATGACAATGGTGATGTCTCAAGCGTTCATCGCCGAGGGCGGAGCAATGATCCCGGAACTTCAAATGACGTGGAAAGAAGCCATCGCGATCTCCACCGTCCCGAGCGTTGTCAACACCGCGTTCCTGATGGCCGTGGCAGCGGCGTGGGTGTACCCGATACCGTTCATGAACGTGCTTTTCGGCTTTCCGTTCATGGTCTCGCTGACCTGCGCTGTTGCGATCTGGGTGCGGATGAACCCGAATCGACACCAAGTTCAGGACTTTCGATGCCGCGCACAAACGTTCCTGCTGGTCTTCAGCATCCAGAGCGTCATGGGTGTACTCTATCCAGCCTACAGTGCCATCTACTCCAAGCTGAACGGAATCGGGCAGCTCAGCTTCACGATGGTGCTCTTTCCGATGAAGAAGGTGATGAAGAATCTGTTGGCACGATGTTGCAGATCTCCGATGCTCGCAGACTTCGTTCCTGAGATCACAAGCTTCACCGTCGAACTCTTTCACTCGCTCTACCTGCTCTCGAGCGTCAAGTCTGGCGGCTTCTCTCTTGGAATGACGTTCGTGGTCATGGCGGCTGAGGTCGCAACCTCTCTGCTGGCAATTCGTCGCATCCGAACGCAAAAGGCGATGATCAGAGGGTGCTGCCGTCGCGCCGACATCGTCTCGACGTGTATGGAACTCATGCGATCCGAGCAGCCAACATCGTCCAGACCAAGGGATGCACTGCCAGTCGTAGCTGCAACACCGGATGAGGAGAATCGAATGTACTTCGGAAAGAGCAACAATCGAGTCGTCCCAGTGGAAGTCCGAGAGCAAGAGATCGCGACCGGGTCCTCGTTATCGAGTACAATGGGGAAGCAGCAGCACAGTCTGAGCGCAGCAGAGACGACCGACGCCATGCTGCGGATTCTTTTCACCTCCGAGTTCCTCGTGCTCACGGAGTACGTCGGGTGCATCATCCCGTTCATATTCGCGATCTACACCCAAGCGCTCCATCGTCTGCCGAACGCAAGATACTATCCCGACTTGAAGGACATCGCCGACTCGGTGCACAATACCGCAGTGTACCGCTCCTTGTTACTCCTCGCTCTGAATCTCGCTGTTCTCGTCGGGGTCTGCGGACTGCTGAAGTGGAAACTGAAGCTTCCAGGAGTCTACCAGCTCGCGTTCGTGTTGGAATCACAGTTCGCGCGGATCCAGACCAAGATGCTGTGCTACCTTCCGTTCTGCCTCTTTTTCCTGATCAAGCACTACGGTGAGGCTGTCGTTGTAGTTGATGACGCTGCACCTTCACCTTCTCTCACAGCGTGTATCTGTGGTTCTCTCACAGGTGTCGACTTCAGTCTCAAGTTCGAGTGGCTCAAACGGCAACGCGAGTCACGGTGACTGACAGACGCAACGGTGTTGATGATCTACACCACAACACTTGGTTATGATGCATGCTATTCAAACATACCGATCCCCCGGCTAAGCCGCAGTAACGCTGTTCTCGTTGCCTAACATCTCGTCTTCGATGACCTCGAGCAGCATCCGTTCAAGCGAGTCCTCCTCCTCGACGATGGGAGCACACTTAGGTCGCTTTGACACTCCGAACCCGTTCTTCCTCTGATGTCTGTGGTAGTAGTGCTGTGCTTGGTGTCCAGGTGCCTCGGGTCGCTGGCTAAAGCGCCTGCACTGACATCTGCTGCTGAAGAGTTGCGTGGCGTCGACGCGCTTTGGTGTCTCTCCGGTGTTGGTGGTAAAGAGCGACGCCTTGCTCCACGAACGGACCGCAGCGAAGTGTGACAGAATGCTCGTTGAGCTACTGGAGCCAGTCGCCCCTCTCTTGCGCTGCGTACCGCATTCGCCGTCTTCGCTACCCCCACTGCTGTTGCTGCCATCTTTGTACTCGGAGGACACGAGACTGTCTGTCAGGTAGCGCTCATCCAAGATGAACGAGCTGTCCGAGTTTGCGGTGTGTCCTGCCTCCAAGATCGCTAGTGGCTGGCAGATCGCCACGTTTGCTTCGTCGAAGAAGAAGATCGAATCGCTGTCATCGAACGGCTGCTCGTGGCTCAGGTGGTGCAGGAAGCCAGCGTCCATCAACGCGTTGCCGACCCGGATGCCCTCGCTTGTATCAGCGATGTACTTGGCGTCTTCCATGTTCTCGATCGCGAACTCTCCAGTAAAGTACTTGTGAGGTGACGGGTGTGGTGGGATCTGCGGCAGACCTCGCCGACCGAAGTCGTCACAGAGATCTAGCGCGAATGTAGCGAGTAGTTCTTCTTGAAGATCTTCGAGCCGACTGACGATGTGCTGCGCTGCTGGTCGCGCGGACGGGTCGCTGTGCCACGCTGTCGTGATCAGGTCGCGAAGGCTCGGGTGCATGGGGACGTCGAGGTCTGGGCGAGTACCGTCGATCACCGTCTCGAAGATCAGCATAGGGTTGCAGTGCTGGTGCGGGTACCGGGTGCGTCCCGGGTTGAGGATGTCCCAGAACGTGATCGCGAGTGAGTACACGTCCGCAGCTTCGCCGTACGCAGCCATACCAGCTCTGCCGCTGACCACCTCTGGTGCCATATAGTCGACCGTTCCAGTGACTGTCAGCTTCGTAGGCTGTCTTGCACTCGCCTCCGTGACGTGCTGTCTTGGGAGACTGCGCGACTCGCCAAAGTCTGTCAGCTTGACGTTGTTGTCCATGTCGACGAGGAAGTTTGCTGGCTTGATGTCGCGATGCAGGAACGGTGGTGAGAAGCTGTGGATGTATGCGAGCGCACGCGCAGCGTCGATCATGTACATGACGTTGATGAGATTCTGTTGGCGCTCTAGAGGTAGATCGCGACTCGCGATCTCGACGATCACGTCCTCGAGGTTTCCTCGACAGAGTTCGGAAACGAGACACACGGTCGGAGGGCAGACGCACATGCCGTAGAACTTGACGACGTTCGGGTGCGAGAGCGTCGCGCACAGAGCCGCTTCGTGGGAGAACGCGGCGATCGTCTCCTCTGTGAACGTCTGCGGTGTGTAAACCTTGGCAGCGATCGCGGTCGTGGAGTGCAATACGCCGTCCAGAACGACAGCGTTCGCGCCAGTACCGATCCGATTTTTGAGCTCGAGGTGCGCGAAGTCGATCACGAACCTGCGGTGCATCTCGATGAGGACGTGGAGGCCGCGGGAAGACGTGCGCTCGTCGAAGTGCATTTGGTGGTGTGTCATGTGCTGCAGCGCGCAAGCGCGCTGACCCATGCCTCGCCAGAACTCCGTGTCAGCCTTGAGCACTCGCCAGATGAGCAGCGGGGCGAACGCAGCCCATGTAAGCGCGATGTATCCCAACGTTGCCTGGAGCGACTTGCGCTTTAGCCGTGCAGCCCACAGCGTCGCTGTCGCGAAGACGAAGTAGATGAAGACGAAGACGCAGTACTGGCGAATCGCCTTGCAGCTCGCGCGTACTGGCGGCCAGATGTACACGTACACGTAGAACAACTGCAGAGCCGAGCGTGCGCCGAGTTGTCCCCAGAACATGGCGGCGCCGGCTGGGTCGATGTTGCTCGCGAGAAGCCAGACGATGGGGATCGAGAACGTTGCCAGACAGAACGCTATGGCCACGGCGCGCCGCAGTGCGGCTGGTGATACACTCTTCTGGTGCATGACGACGAGGACGATCACGAAGACGAACTGGCGGCCGGCATAGAAGCATTCGGTGTCCTTCTTCGGCGGGAGATCCGAGTAGAAGTCGGTCACGAGTGCCGTGTAGATGAACGCAGAGAAGGCGCCAGTTGTAAGCGCGAGGAGCCACAGGAGCGGTTCGAACGCCGGCAGGATGCTCTTGCGCGCCGCCTTATCGTCCCCCTTAAAGGCGTCGTGACGCTTGATGCGCATGTACACGAGCAGCATGGCGGAGATCAGGAACGTGGCGCTGTATCCAACCAGTAGCCACATCATGGTCCATCGCGCTCGTCGTCTTTTGGCGTCGTCTACGTCGGCCGCGGAAGTGCTTGCAAGGGAATCGTCAAGCAGCACGCTCGCAGACGTCACGACACTCGCGAGGACAGCCCCACCGACACCGGTTCGACTGGCGCGCTCGCGCAGCCTCGAACAACCCATTGATCGCGTCCGTGCTTGCCGGCTGGCTGGCTGCAGGCTCTGGCTTCTGGCTTCGAAGGCGGAGATCTAGTTATGGCACGCGTCGAGACGACTAGTTCGAAGCGCAACGTACCTAATCCTGTTTAACGCACTTGCTAGAGAGCACTTGGTTCATGCTTAAACTCCTCAGTCGAGCGACGATCGATCGATGGTCGCATGTATATCAGTCCCATACAAATCTGCTGTTCGTCGCCAGTCCTCTGGCGAAGAACAAGTTCTGGCGCGCGGCAAGCGAAGCGAAGTGTAACGCACACAGTTGAACGCACTGGTATCAATGCAATAGCAAAGGGCATGTGTTCACAGTTCACACCACGGTATCCAAAGCGCTCACGGAGTTGCTAGCTCTCGGCGTTCAACTGCGAGACTTCGACCTCGGCTACCTCTCGTGGCTCCTGCGATGCTCGATCCCTGATCTCGGCTCCGTGCTGCAAAGGATCACGGACGAGAGTTCGCTCCGAACAACAACTGGCGTCGAGAAGATCGTGTCCGGCTGCTGCAACTACCAGACGTTGCAGTTCAGCGCCAACCTGTTCAAAGAGATGCTCGATGGCCCGAAGGCTGCGACTCAGACGAGAACAGTGTCCCGACAGCTTGGAGCGATCTTCTCGTCGCTCTCGGCATCACGC
>JAASFS010000218.1:0-26019 GCA_023333865.1 Globisporangium perplexum | reverse complement strand
CGAGATGCACACCGTGAGTGGACCCTTCATGCTCGCTGTCACGCCAGACTGGCACCTGAAGCTGTGCGGATCCTCGACGTTCTTGAAGTCGAAGCAGCTGAGCAACACGGCGAGCGTGCACTTCATCTCCATCACCGCGAAGTGAGAACTGTGCATCCGAGGAGGAGCAGCATATCGGACAGTGAGCTCGTCCAGGGGAGCGAGCGAGGACGCCTCTATGCTTCGGGGCTGTGGCTATTCGTCCTCGTGGCGAATCCGCGCAGTCCGCTGTTTCGAGCTGCCGCAGCGCTTCCTCCCCGTGGTCTGCTCCATGATTGCAGCAGCTCGACCGTCTCGCGACAGCTGCAGAACATTTCGCCGCAGAGCCCAGGGGTCGCGGCGCTCTTGACGGCGACGGACAGGGTCGGGCTCTGGCTGCGTGTCAGGGTCACGCGCGAGGACAACGCGTGCCATCCTCGCTTGCTACTCGCTTCGTATTTGTTGTGAATTATATCCACTTGATAATTATCGCTGTTCGCTTCAACTCTAACCTTGACTAAGTTGGCACGACGTTTGGATCTCGCAACCACGCACGACGCTGCAGCTCGTGCACGAGCTGTAAGACGCCCGCTTCCTGGAGAGCATCTCTGGCAGCACCCGAGGTAAGTAGGAAGAGAGGCCAGCGGCGGAAGCGATGGGCAACTCGGCGCTGAGCCGCGAGTTCTCCACGCGCCGCCTCTCGATCGAGGAGCGCGAGGCGATGAAGAAGTTCGGCGACGAGGAGATGCAGCTCCTGCGCGAGACGTTCAAGGGCCTCGCGAACGCGCGCAACGGCTTGGCGGTCGACAAGGAGACGTTCCTCAAGTGCTTCCCCATGCCGGGGCTGCTCGGCGGTGCGTGCGCTGCGTGCGAGAAAGTGCCGTCACTAGCAAGCGCACCTTTTGTCTAACTCTCTACCTATCTTTCGTGTACATGCTTGGTCGTTTGCTTGAACAACACTGCTCTCGGCGTGCGTAGAGCGGCTGTTCGAGGTGTTTGACAAGGACCGGTCGGACTCGATCCGCTTCAGCGAGTTCCTGCACGGCGTCGCGATCCTCTTCCGCGGCTCGCGCAAGGAGAAGCTCAAGTTCATCTTCGACCTCTACGACTTCAGCAGGTGCGTACGTACACACGCGCGCGAGTAGGAATCGCGAGAGCATCGCTGAGAGCTGATTTCTCGCTCTGCACACTGACAGGTCGGGTTCGATCTCTCGCCACGAACTCGTCACGATGCTGCACCAGTTCCCCGAGTCGACTCTGGAGCTCCTGCGACCCAAGGACGAACCCGCGAAGAACAACCCGGTAGACCGGGAGGCTGCCGGCTCTGGGAGTTCGTTCCACTGCTGATGCTGCGACTGCTGTTGTTCCTTTCCAGATCGACGATATCGACGCGGTCGTGAGCCTCGCGTTCCCAGAGTCGTCGTCGCAGGCGTCCTCCAGCCGCCTCTCGTTCGATCAGTTCTGCGAGTGGTGCGAGTCCACGCCTGGTGTCACGGATGTGAGTGCTCATAAACCGGTCGCGCGATGCCAAGTCGAGTGACACGGGGACTGACACGAGTGCTATGACGCACGCGCAACCCTCCAGTTTCTCATCAGCGTGCTCCCGAGCGAGGAGCAGCCAGCAACAGCGGCGGCGCTGGCGGCTCAAGTGGCTCCCATCGAAGGGTTCGAGATCCTCCGAGCGACGTGTGTTATCTGTGCTCGGAAGATGCGCTGACGTCTCTCTCGGTGGTTCGCTCAGCATCACCGTTCACCCGCCGTCCGATCTGACTGACGTTCGGAAACGCCGCAACTCGTTCAAGACGCTCACTGTCACGTGCGTCGCTCCGTTCGCTCCTCGTCTCCAAACGCACTTGTAACCAAGGGTGTCTGCCTTGCGCACAGCCGCTCGTGTCCGCGCATCAACCAGCAGGTGGACAGCTCCCAGCGGAAGGATCTCGAGAAGACGAAGCGGCTGCTGCAGGAGGCGAAGCAGGCGTGTCCGACCGAGACCGTGACGGCCAAGATCCAGCTCGCGCTCGCGGAGATCGACCGCGTGCTCGCAGTGGGCTCGCCGATCGGACTCAAGGCGATGTTGCACGGCTCGGACCACTACCACCCGTCTTCGGGGCTCGAAGATCTCTTCACGGACGACGACGCAGTGGCAGGGAACCTCTGGAAGCGTGGCTCTCGCCTACGGCAGATGATCAAGCGCCACTACGTGCTCCAGGGCAACTTCCTCTACTACTACGCGTGAGTGGCGCCGTGTATGGAGTGTGTGTATGTGGTGGCGGGCGGGGTTGGGGATCGGAGCAGCGAGAGAACTCACACTCTGGACGGTCTCTGCCATCGCCGCGCAGCTCGAAGGACGACACGGCGCCACGCGGCGTGACGTTCATGTGCGGGTGCTACGTTGAGTCGCTGCCGCAGAACGTGATCGTGGAGAAGAACGTCAAGTACTTCGCGATCGACATCGTCCCGGAGCCCGGGAGCGCGCGCGAGCTGCGCACGATCTACACGCGGTCGCTCGAGGAGCAGCACAAGTGGACCACCGCACTGCGCCAAGCCACCGACAAGGTCTCGATCGACGAGTTCTACGACATCGGGCCGCAGCTCGGCCGCGGCCGCTTCTCCAAGGTTTGTGAGGCGACGCACAAGAAGACCGGTGCGAAGCACGCCGTGAAGATCATCGACAAGTGCAAGCTGATCGCGACCGAGAAGGAGCTGCTGCGCACCGAGATCGCGATCCTCAAGCTCGTGACGCACCGGAACATCATCCGCCTCCACGACGTCTACGAGGACAAGCAGTACATCTTTATCGTCACGGAGCTCGTGGGCGGCGGCGAGCTCTTCAACCGCATCGTCGGGCGTTCGCGGTACACCGAGTCCGAGGCGCGGCTCGTCATGGCGCCGCTGCTCGAGAGCGTCGCGTACCTGCACCGCCTCGGCATCGTGCACCGCGACATCAAGCCGGAGAACATCTTGTGCGGCGAGAAGCTCAACGACCTCAAGATCGCCGACTTCGGGCTCTCGAAGCTCGTGCACCCGGAGGAGATCATGAAGATGCCGTGCGGCACGCTCAACTACGTCGCCCCCGAGGTGCTCTCGGTCGCGGGCTACGGCCGCGAGGCGGACATCTGGTCCGTCGGCATCATCATGTTCCTGCTGCTGCGCGGCGAGCTGCCGTTCAACAGCAAGACGAAGAACGAGATCATCCAGAAGACCAAGCACGCCGACGTGAATCTCGACGGCGACGCGGCGTGGAACAGCGTGTCGCCGTCCGGCAAGGCGCTGCTCAAGGGGCTGCTCACGAAGGAGCCGGCGAAGCGGCTCACCGCGCAGGACGCGCTGCGCCACGACTGGTTCAACCTGCGCGCGCGCTCCGATTCCATGACGGGCCTCACGCCCAAGTCCTCGCGGGCGTCCATGACGTAGCACCTACCTGCCACCCGAGATCGCTCGAGCTCGCTGGAGGAGGAGAGAGGAGAGTCCCAGACAGCAGGGCAGCTGCCCCAGCGTCACCCTCCTCGACGTACCAGGAGACAGCGCTCGTTCAATGCACCACGTACCCGGTCACCTCCTCTCCACGCTCACTGGTGCGCGAAGGGCGGCTCGAACTCGCGGAACGTGAGGTTCAGGCGTCCGGCGCGCATGCGCAGCCACGGCGGCTGCGCGTCCGCGTACACGCGCGTGAGAGCGTGCACGACGCTGCGCGCCGGGCCACCGAAGACCAGCACGTCGCCGGACTCGAGGCGCACGATCGGCACGGCCTCGCCGCTCTCCGGGTAGCGGTCCGCGAACGCGAACTCGGCGGCCGCGCCGATCGAGAAGCTCACGACGGGCGAGCCCATGGCGAGCGCCGCCGCGCTCTCGTCCTTGTCCACGTGCATGCCGTTGCGTCCCGCCCGCTTGTAGTAGTTGACGACGCAGATATCCGGCGCCATCGCGGCGCACGAGCCCATGATGCGCGGGTCCACGGCGCGCGCCGCCGCGAGGCTCTGCTCAGCGAGCTCGCGCCAGTGTGGAGGCAGCGCCTGCACGGCCGCGCCGTCGAAGTTCGAGCGCATTTGCTCGTACTGCTCCGTGACGACGTTCCAGTGGCGCCCGAGGCACATCTGGTGCAGCCGGCACTTGGCGCCGCTCGCGTACGCGGGCTTGTAGAAGCCGCCGGCGCGCAACCCGAGCGCGCGCGCGTCGTCCACGAGCGCCTGCTGCTGCGCCGGCGACAGGAAGCGCTTGAGCAACACCATGCCGGGTGGAAACGCGCCTGTGGGCTGGCGTGCGCGTATTGACGGCTCCTCCTGCTGCTGCTGCTGCTGCTGCTGCTGGAGTGGTGGACTCGGGATCGTCGGAGGAGGAAGTAGACGCGAGAGTTCGTTCTGGAGGTTCCCGAGCGCGTCTGGTGCCGCGATGAACGTCGTTTCCTCGGCACCAGCTGCTGCTACAGGTGCTGCTTCGACTACTCTTATGTCACGAGGTGGCGCATCGAGGAACAGGTCGAGAGCATGCTCGTCGTCGAGCTGGCGTCTTGCACGCACGCGCTCCACCTTGCTTGGTCGAGTTGCCATCTTGCTGGGTTAGGGAGTGTTATTTAAGGTGACATTGTTGTTTAAGGGAGGTAAAGGTTGTTTAAGGGCAAAATGTGATATTGGATTATTTCACTATCCAACAGCACAAACTGAAACAAAGCGCTGCTTGCCAAGCAACCAGGATTCAAGGCCAAAGTCCCTCCCACCTCCGCTCGTCGCGCGTCCTCCTCCTCGGCCATGCACCTGCTGAACCTGACGCTGCAGCCGCCGACGGGCGTGAACCTCGCGGCCTACGGCAACTTCACAGGCGCGCAGGCGCAGGAGTTTGTCGTGGCGCGCGGCAATGTGCTGCAGCTGCTGCGTCCGGACGACGCCGGGCGGCTCGAGACCGTGATCTCCACCGAGGTGTTCGGTGTCGTGCGCGCACTGCAGCCCTTCCGCCTCACGGGCGGCGCGCACGACTACCTCGTCGTGGGCTCCGACTCGGGCAAGATCGTGGTGCTCGAGGTGAACGCGGCGGCCGGGCGGTTCGAGGAGCGCCAGAACGAGACGTACGGCAAGACCGGCTGCCGCCGCATCACCCCCGGCCAGTACCTCGCCGTGGATCCCAAGGGCCGCGCGGTCATGGTCGGCGCCGTGGAGAAGCAGAAGCTCGTGTACGTCATGAACCGCGACGCGTCGAACCGGCTCACGATCTCGTCGCCGCTCGAGGCACACCGCTCGCACGCGATCCACTTCGGGCTCGTCGGGCTCGACGTGGGCTTCGAGAACCCGATCTTCGCGAGCCTCGAGCTCGACTACGCTGAGGCGGACGCGGACCCGACGGGCGGCGCGGCGCGCGCGGCGGTCAAGTCCGTCGTGTTCTACGAGCTCGACCTTGGGCTCAACCACGTCACGCGGCGGTGGAGCGAGCCGGTCGCGCGCTCGGCGAACCTGCTCGTGGCGGTGCCCGGCGGCAGCGACGGCCCGGGCGGCGTGCTCGTGCTCGCGGAGGGGGCGGTCCAGTACAAGAACGAGGGCCACCCGGAGCTCACGTGCGCGCTCCCGCGGCGCCAGGGCGAGGCGCGCGCCGTGCTGATCGTGTCGGCGGCGACCCACAAGCAGCGCGACCTCTTCTTCGTGCTGCTGCAGTCGGAGCTCGGGGACCTCTACAAGGTCTCGCTCGACTACTCTGGCGCCGCCGTGCAGGAGCTCAAGGTGCAGTTCTTCGACACGGTGCCGGTGACGTCGGCCATGTGCATCACCAAGACCGGGCTGCTCCTGTGCGCGTCCGAGTTCGCGAACCACTACCTGTTCCAGTTCCTGAGCATCGGCGAGGGCGACAGCGCAGCGCAGGCTTCGAGCCTCTTCATGGACACGTCCGCGTACCCGACGTTCCCGCTGCGCAAGCTCACGAACCTCGCAATGGCGAGCACGCTGCAGAGTCTGAGCCCCGTGACGCAGCTGCTCGTAGACGACCTTGCGAACGAGCAGACACCGCAGATCTACGCGCTCTGCGGACAGAACCAGCGCTCGTCGCTGCGCGTGCTGCGCCACGGACTCCCCGTGACGGAGATGGCGGCGAGTCCGCTGCCCGGCGTGGCTAAGGCGGTGTGGTGCCTCAAGGAGTCGTTCGGCGATGAGCACGACAAGTACATCGTCGTTAGCTTCGAGGACGCGACGCTCGTACTCGAGGTGGGTGAGACCGTGGAGGAGGTCACCGAGTCGGGCTTCCTGCGCGACCACGGCTCACTGCTCGTGACGCTGCTGGAAGACGACTCGATGCTGCAGATCCACCAGAACGGCATCCGTCACGTGCGCAAGTTCCAGCCGGTGACCGAGTGGAAGGCGCCAGGGAAGAAGGTGATCGAGAAGTGCGCGGCGAACTCGCGGCAGGTCGTGATCTCGCTCGCAGGCGGCGAGGTGATCTACTTCGAGCTCAGTCCGTCGGGCGACTTGGCGGAGAAGGGGAAGCTCGACCTGGGCTTCGAGGTGTGCAGCCTCGACGTCGGCGAGGTGCCGGAAGGCCGCCAGCGGTTCCAGTTCCTTGCGGTCGGCAGCTGGGACAACTCTGTGCGCATCCTGTCGCTCGACCCGAACGACCTCTTCCGCCAGAAGTCGACGCTCGCGCTGACGTCGCACCCGCACACGCTGTGCTTGGCGCAGCTGCAGAGCGAGACGTCGACAGTGGACTCGGAGAAGTCGTCGCAGTCGCTGTATCTGAGCATTGGGCTGGACAACGGCGTGCTGCAGCAGTCTCGCATCGACCCGATCACTGCGAACCTCACGGACTCGCGCTCGCGCTTCCTCGGCTCGAAGCCCGTCAAGCTCTTCCGCGTCACGGTGGGCGGCAAGCGCGCAGTGCTGGCGCTGTCGAGCCGCTCGTGGCTGTCGTACTTCCACCAGACGCGCCGCCACCTCACGCCGCTCTCGTGCGAGTTCCTGTCGTACGCGAGCTCGTTCAACTCGGAGCAGTGTCCGGGCGGCGTCGTCGCGCTGGCTGGCGAAGGCATGAAGATCTTCACGCTGGAGCAACTCGGCGACACGTTCAACCAGCAGAAGTCCAACCTGCGCTACACGCCGCGCAAGGCTGTCGTGCACGGTCCGTCGCGCCGGCTGATCCTGATCGAGAGCGACCACAACGAGTATGGCGCTGCGTACAAGCGGCAGCATGGCATTCCGCTCCCAGACGTGAAGAAGCCGTCGGCGGACGACGAAGACGAGGACGAAGACGAGAGCGAGGCGCTGCTGATCCCGCGCGGTCCGATCCCGGTCGAGAAGAACAAGTGGGCGTCCTGCGTGCGCATCTTCGACCCCGTGGGGAACCACACGGTGATGTGCGAAGAACTGGACGAAGACGAGCGCGCGCGCAGCATCGCGACGTGCGTGTTCCACGACCGCGGCGGCGAGGTGTTCGTCGTCGTGGGGACGGCGAAGAAGATGCAGCTGCACCCGCAAGCTGCGCTTGGGGGAGGATACCTGCGCGTGTACCGCGTCGTGGAGGGGATGCAGCTGGTGCTAGTGCACACGACCGAGATCGACGACATCCCGCACGCGATGTGCGAGTTCCAAGGCCGGCTGCTCGTGTCGGTGGGCAAGGCGCTTCGGATCTACGACCTCGGGAAGAAGAAGATGCTGCGCAAGTGCGAGAACCGCAACTTCCCGTCGGTCGTCGTCGACCTCAAGGCCGCGGGCGACCGCGTGTACGCGTCCGACATGCACGAGTCGTTCCACCTCGTCAAGTACAAGAAGGACGAGAACCAGCTGGTCGTGTTCGCGGACGACTGCGTGCCGCGGTTCGTCACGAGCAGCGTGCTGCTGGACTACGACACGCTGGCGGGCGGTGACAAGTTCGGCAACGTGTTTGTGTCGCGCCTGCCGTCCGAGGTCTCGGACGAGATCGACAACCCGACGGGGAACCGCATCCTGTGGGACTCGGGGCTGCTCAACGGCGCGCCAAACAAGCTCGAGCAGGTACGGAGTGGTGCTGTGTGATGCTTGTGGGCTGGGAAAATGCAGAGGGGGGAGAGTAGCTGCTGACGTCATTGGTGCGTTGGCAGGTGGCGCAGTTCCACGTCGGCGAAGTGGTGACGTCGATGACGCGCGGCAGCCTCGTGCCCGGCGGCATGGAGGCGATCATCTACGCGACGGTCATGGGCCGCATCGGCGCGCTCGTGCCGTTCACGTCGCGCGAGGACGTGGACTTCTACACGCACCTGGAGATGTACATGCGTCAGGAGAAGCCGCCGCTCTGCGGCCGCGACCACCTGTCGTACCGCTCGTACTTCATCCCGGTGAAGAACGTCACGGACGGCGACCTGTGCGACCAGTTCGCGAGCCTGAGCCCCGAGAAGCAGAAGAGCGTCGCCGAGGACCTCGACCGCACGCCGGCCGAGGTGCTCAAGAAGCTCGAGGACATGCGCAACCGCCTGCTGTAGACACCGTCGCGACGCGGATCGGGGGCAGTCAGTCGCCACCAACTTGGGCTGCGGCACCAACTCAAACAGACCGGATCTCTATAGTACGCGCGGGTCGACGCCTCGCGCCGCTCAGGACGCGGCTGACGCTGCTGCGACGCTGGACGGGAGCCGCATCTTGCGGTCGTCCGGGAAGAGCTGCGCTTTGACCTCGCGGAAGATCTGCTGCAGCACCGCGATGCGCGGCCGGAACGTCTGCAGCCCGTCAACACGAGTGCTTGCGTGAGTCCTCCTCCTTGCTACTATCACCACCTGCCGCCTGCGCACCTCGAACGCGAGCACCATGCCCGCCTGCCCCTCAACCATGAACGCGACGTAGTAGACGACGTCGTTGAACGTGATCGCCTCGTTCAGCACCACCGCGCAGATGTCGCTCTGGTCGACGAACTATCCGCACACACAACAGCATCAGCAGCCCACGTGAGTCGGCGAGCAGGGAACCGCTGGGAGATGCACGCAAGTCGCAAGACGCACCCGGACGGACGAAGCGCCGCTCCGCCGCCTCGTGACCAACTTCACCCCCAGCGTCGGCACCACCAGCAGCGACTCTGAAAGAACGAACCGCCAGTCAGCATCGCGCGCCGTATCACGCATGCAACTCATGTGCTCGCACTCCGCACCTTCGACGATTGTCGCTCCGGACACGCGGTGCACTAAGAACGCGACGACAGCGCCGACTGCCGCGGTGGCGAACCACTGCCACGCGAGCCAGAGCAGCGCGCTCGCTGCCAGCAGAGCACACACGATCCAGGAGGAGTACGTGCGCGAGGCTCCTGGTCGATGCAGCGCGTACTCGACAGAGCGGTCCGCGAACGCGCGCACGCGGAGGTCGACGTCGGTGCGAGCCATGGTGGAAGCTTTTCGTACTTTTGCGAGAATGTGCGCCACACGTAAAATGACGTGCGAGAAGCAGGAAAACGGCTCTGCTCTTTCGCATTTGATACCCGCGCGTCATGCGAACCGTCGCGTCTCTTCAACATTACCTTGAAAACATCACTATCGAAATGGTTACCCGCTGTTCTCTTTGCTTCTTTCATTCGCGAATTCGCCATCCAGCTCGCAAGTCCCCGTCGTTGAGAGCAAGCTCCATCACCAAGCTTCCTCCCGCCGCCGCCTTCTCGCTCCGCCGTCACCGCTCGCCGTCACCACTCTCCGCTCCCTCTTCCCCCTCCCCCACCTACTCCACCCGCCACCATGCGTGAAGTCATCTCCGTGCACCTCGGCCAGGGCGGCATCCAAACGGGCAACGCCTGCTGGGAGCTCTACTGCCTCGAGCACGGCATCCAGCCGGACGGCCAGATGCCGAGCGACAAGACCATCGGCGGCGGCGATGACGCGTTCAACACGTTCTTCTCCGAGACCGGCGCCGGCAAGCACGTGCCGCGCGCGGTGCTCGTCGACCTCGAGCCGAGCGTGTGCGACGAAGTGCGCACGGGCACCTATCGCCAACTGTACCACCCGGAGCAGATCATCTCGGGCAAAGAGGATGCCGCGAACAACTACGCGCGCGGCCACTACACGATCGGCAAGGAGATCGTCGACCTCGTGCTCGACCGCATCCGCAAGCTCGCGGACAACTGCACGGGGCTCCAAGGCTTCCTCGTCTTCAACGCGGTCGGCGGCGGCACCGGCTCGGGGCTCGGCGCACTGCTGCTCGAGCGCCTTTCGGTCGACTACGGCCGCAAGAGCAAGCTCGGCTTCACGATCTACCCGTCGCCGCAGGTGTCGACCGCCGTCGTCGAGCCCTACAACTCGGTGCTCTCGACGCACTCGCTGCTCGAGCACACGGACGTCGCCGTGATGCTCGACAACGAGGCGATCTACGACATCTGCCGCCGCTCGCTCGACATCGAGCGTCCGACGTACACGAACCTCAACCGCCTCATCGCGCAGGTGATCTCGTCGCTCACAGCGTCGCTGCGCTTTGACGGCGCGCTCAACGTCGACGTGACCGAGTTCCAGACGAATCTCGTACCGTACCCGCGCATCCACTTCATGCTGAGCTCGTACGCGCCGGTGATCTCGGCGGAGAAGGCGTACCACGAGCAGCTGTCGGTGGCGGAGATCACCAACTCGGCGTTCGAGCCGGCGTCGATGATGGCCAAGTGTGACCCGCGCCACGGCAAGTACATGGCCGCGTGCCTCATGTACCGCGGCGACGTCGTGCCGAAGGACGTGAACGCCGCCGTGGCGACGATCAAGACGAAGCGCACGATCCAGTTCGTGGACTGGTGCCCGACGGGCTTCAAGTGCGGCATCAACTACCAGCCGCCGACGGTCGTGCCAGGCGGCGACCTCGCACGCGTGCAGCGCGCGGTGTGCATGATCTCGAACACGTCCGCGATCGCCGAGGTCTTCTCCCGCATCGACCACAAGTTCGACCTGATGTACGCGAAGCGCGCGTTCGTGCACTGGTACGTCGGCGAGGGCATGGAGGAGGGTGAGTTCTCGGAGGCGCGCGAGGACCTCGCGGCACTCGAGAAGGACTACGAGGAGGTGAGTGCCGAGACGGCCGAGGGCGAGGGCGAGGAGGAGGAGTTCGGCGAGGAGTACTAGGCGTCCGTCCGTCGGGTCTCTCGCTCTCGATGCATATGCGAGCGCGCGAGCTGCTTGGCCGTCGCGCGTGGGCTGCGGTCGGTGATATAAGACGCACGTGAGACGAAGCAGAGCGCAGCGCAGGAGGTCTCAGGTTCATGTTGGCGAGGCGGAGGTGAACACGAGTCTATCCACGTCACGTTGATTTGTTCGTTCATGCGCGTCACTCGCTCATCGCCACTCATCTTCAGCTCGGATGAGTTCGATGCGCGTCAAAGTTAGCGGCCGACCAGGCGTTCGGATCGTTCTGGTCGTTCTGGTCGTCATCTTCAGACGTCTGATGCGCCTCGCGTGGTCTGTGCTGCGCTCGCACTCCGACACTCCGACTCGACAGCGAAGACCAACGCATGCAGTCGGAACGCGCGCACTCGGGACCGACCGAACACTTCGTGCCGGCCACTCCGAAGACTCCACCACAGGTCGGACCTCCGTCGCTGATGCTACCGTCGCCGCCAGCGCTGCATCTCGCGCCTCAACGGCGGCTGCGCGCCTTGGCATCGGACGACGCGATCCGCTTCTCGTGGTTGCAGAGCGCCATGACGCTCTTCGCGTACGTCTGGCTGCTCTCGAACTTCGCGCGTACCGATTTCGCGCTCACCGGTCTCGACACGCGCGCGACAGTCGAGCCCGACGTGTACGTCAGCTTCGGCCCGTATGCGTACGTCGGGAACGTGTTCTTCCGCAACGACGTCGGGGGCGACAGCGACTTCGTCTCGTCCCCAAAGCCCGTGGCTCTCTGGGGCTACAAGTTCGACACCACGTCGATCGCCATGCGCGCGTACGCCGAGCATCTCGGAGTCGCGGCGTTCCCCGACTGCGTGCTCTACCGCGGCGCGTGCGAAGGCGACTTCCTCCCGCCAGCTGTGGCGATGACCATGCTCGACTCGCTCGTCGATAAGGTTCAGAACACCGCGACAGCTTCACAGGCGCCGGTGGCATCGGCGCTGGTGTCGACTCGAGCCCCGAGCTTCCATCGCTACCAGCCACACACGCTAATCCTCCGAGTCGGCTACGAGTACTTCGACCGCATCCACCACTACCTCTTCCCGCAGCTGTTCGCGAACCCGTTCTGGCGAACCTGCCAAGCGTTGTACTACAGCCCGGAGCTGCTGGCGATCGCGTCCGAGAGCACCGGCGACGGGCAGCCACCGGAGAACAAGACCATCGCCGACCTCTGCTCGCTCGCCTACGGCAAGGTTCGACCGTACTTCTGCGACGAGCGCTGGACGAACTTCCGCCACTCGTGCGCTCACGACAACAAGAAGTGTCGCGCGGTGGGGCGGGTCTCGGACCACGCCGTGCGAAGACTCAGTGCACTGCGGAAAGCGTACCCGAACGCGACGGTCGATTTGCTCGTGATCGAGAGCGTCAAGGACATCGCGATCCAGCGCGGAGGCGTCACGTTCGTCGGGAAGGGAGGAACGGACATCGTGACGCTCTTCCGCGTCCGCACGTGCGCGGCAGACGGGAGCTGCGAGACGCAGATGCTCGACGACTACCGCTACGAAGGCGAGACGATCACCTCCGACGTCGTCAAGTGGACCGCAATCGTCACGGTGCTGCGAGGCGCCGCGCAGGCCTACTACTGGGTCCGCGTGTTCACACTCTTCTGCGGGTGCTACTTCGCGGCAGCAGCGCAAGCCAGGAGCATCAGCCAAGCGAGTCGCAACACGCTACTCCGAGCGTGCGCACTGTTCTTCAAGATCCCAAACCAGTGCGTCGTGTACGGCAGCTGGTTCCCGCTGCTGTGCTACCTGCTTGCGCACGTGATCGACTCGCCCATCGTGTACGAGTTCATGGCGCAGAAGTTCGAGTCGTTCAACGGGCTCTTCAAGATGAGCCTCGTGGAGCTTATCACGTTCAGCTCCATCCAGATGCGCAACGTGTGGCTGCTCGGCAACGCCGCGCACCTAGCCGTGTGGCTAACGACGCAGACCAATTGGTCGCCGGTCGACGGCGTCTGGGGGATGCCGCAGTTCTCGATCGCGCTCGTGTCGTCGCTCACGATCATCTCGCAGTTCCGCTTCCTGAACCTGCGCAAGACTTCCGTGGAGACCATCCTGCCGCTCGAGGCCATGTCTCCCATCCACCCGGCGGTCGACACGCTGCTCTACGCCAACGGCGGCGGTAAGTCTGGACTTGGTGGTATCTTTCTCGACGTCAAGGCGATGTCCTGCTCGGTACTCGCCTTGGCGCTTGTCGGTGCCGTCATAACGCTCGTGCTGCGCGTGGGGATCACGAAGTCGCGGATCAAGCTCGTGTTCTGGCGCTCGTACTCGGTCACGCCGCTGTCCGCCGGGGTGATCTGGCCGACTACCGCACTGGCGGTCAGTTGGAACGACGACCTCTTCCACATCGACAAGCTCGACATCACAGCGTGGCGGCAGGTGCAGAACCTCCGCGCACCAAGTACCAAGGTGCGAGCGAGCAGCATCAAGCCGCAGAGCATGAAGACCCCCGGCATCGCGTTGTACGAGAAGCAGAGCGAACAGGCTCTGGAGCAGCTCCCGACGAGACCCGCAGAGATCACGACGCTCGATGAGCGCTCGGAAGTCGTCGAGTCGGCGATGTACCTCATGAACATCACGATGCTCAGCGACCCGGTCGCGTACGCGCTCTGGCGCTGGAGCGTGTCGAAGACGCTCGTCGGGTACTTTCGGTCCTCGATCACGCAGCGCGTGTATCTCGTCCCGCTCGTCCACACGGCGTCGAGCCGGTGCGGACTGGACTGGAGCGAGTTCACGCTCGAGCGCACCGCGTTCGCCAGCGAGCTGTCGTGGTCGGAGATCATCACGTGCGGGTGATCAGCGGCAGCGTTCGTCACGCACACGAACGGGAGAGCGTGATGCGTCCACTGAGCAGGACGACTACGGACACAAGTGCATCGAGAGACGACATCGTCCATCCATCATCTTCATGCACTCGGGATGCGTCGGTGTCGACCTTGTAGCGATACGAATAGACAACTCGCAGATAAGTCGCAGACAAGTCGCAGACAAGTCGCTTGAGCGCTGTGCACGTCGCTCTGAGAACAGAGATGGCGACGTCGTCGACCGAGCGGTACGCGGACTGGTCTCCTGCGAGCGTGTTCGGCGCGACGACCACGCCCGGGCACTCGCAGAGTGCGCGCGAGACCTTCCGAGAGCAGCACGAGCACATTGAGAGTCATCCAGTCATCGGTTCCTCACACAGTCCTTCCGGGTCAAAGCCATGTCCTGACGATGTAGCTCCTCGCTACGAATCACCGGCACCGAGCGGTCGAGCGACAGTCTCAATGTCCGCTCAGCAGGACGAACTTGCACGGAGGAAGAAGAGCCGAGTCGACACTCAAGAGACCGCTGGTGCCGCTGCAGAGGCGATCAGGAGGGAGGCGCGACTGCTGTTGCTCCGAAGACGAGAGCGAGCGACGATGCGCCAAGTCACCGCGCTGCGCTCCTTGCTCGAAGACACATCCGTGGCGACGCTGGTTCGCAGCTTCCGAAACTTCTTGTGCAGACGGCGGATTCGTGCGTACCTGGCGCAGTGGCATGAGGAGGAGTCTCGCGTACGCACTCTGCTCAGCAGTGTCGAGGCGAAGAAGCGGACGCAGGAAGTTCGTCTTGCATCAGAACACCTTGAGCGACTCCAGCGGCGACGCGCTGACGTGGCGATGCGCATTGCGCGCTGGTACCGCAGGAACGCGGACCACAGACGGCACCACGCCGAACTCGCTGCTGTGACTGCTACCTCGCAGCGGAAGATCGTTCGCTGGTACCGAGGCTTGAAGCTCTTGCGGGAGCGTCGTCGACGAGAGAGTATCGTGCTTGCCAGACGACATCGCGCTGTTCGTCTCATCCAACGACTCTATCGTCAGCGACACCACTGGCGGCTCGAGTCTTCTCAGCACGCGCGCATGATCCAAGCGGGCTGGAGGCAGGCGAGGATGACGCGAGCAGCACGCGCAGAGCTCTCGCGACGTCGACGCGTTCGCAGTGGTGTCGACTCGCTCACTATGTTCGCGCACAGGCGAGAGATTCGGCTCACGTTCCTGGCGTGGCTCGCGATCACTCGGTTCCAGCGCCAGGCGGAGACTCAGCAGCGCGACACGAGCGCACGGGTTCTCCAGCTCGCGCTCCGAGCATGGGTCACGCGCACGTACCAGCTGCGAGATGACGCGAGCGCGCGTTCGATCCAGCGAGTGGTGCGCGGCCACCACGCGCGGCGACGCTGCCTCCGCCTCCGAGTCATCGCGCAGAAGAAGCGCGAGCAGCGCGCCGCTGTTCGCATCCAGTCCCGAGTCCGCGGGCTCCTGGCGCGTGCTCGCTACGCGAAGCTCCTGAAGCAGCTGCGCGACCGCTTCCGATGCGCGAACTGCGGTGTGATCGAGCCCAGCGGCGCGTACTGCAAGCTCTGCGGGCGGAAGCGCGCACACTTCGACCTGCTGCTCTCTCCGAGACACGGTGCGCTCAAGACAGAGAGCTCCGGCGTCTCGTGCAAGACGGCGATGGATGTGGTGCACCGCATTCAGCTCCAGATGACACCGACGCGTCCTCCGGCGCCGCCACCATCGTCGTCACCGACGTTCGCGCGCCTCCAAGCTGCCAAGAACAGGAGCATCCGCCGCGTCGTCAGCGTCAGCAGTCAGCTCCTCCCAGCTACGACACCCGCAGATGCCTCAGCGCCAGAGCTGTTGATCCCTCTCGCGCTGCCCGCGATCTCCCGACTCGATTCGCTTCCGATGGTGCTGTCACCCCACCACAGTGTTCAGAACGCGAGACCGGCGCTGCGCAAGCGGCCGAGCTGCAACCACCGACCGCAGCGGCGCATCGACACCACGAGCAACCAGCTCGAGTCGCACGCGCCGCCTCTCCCTGCAGCCCTCGCGCTTGCTGAACCGCCGAAGGCCGTCGCAGACACCAAACTGCGAGCGCAGGCGCTAACGAAGCTACTGAGCCACCAGCAGCAGCTCCAGGAAGCCAACTGCACGCCGGCGCTCGCGCAGCACATGCACCGGCTCCAGAGAGCAGGGCTCGCGGCGACGCGCAGTCGCTAGCACGCAGAGAAGCCACAGCCGCCTGGAGCGAGAGAACGCGGTGCGAGCGGCGCCGTGTTACTGCTGGTTACCACCCCGGAGCCGCTGTGAGGCCTCTGGTCGCTGCTGGCGGCTAGCGGCTGCCTCCCGCGGCCGAGACGTGCTGCACCAGTGCGCGACCTACGACGCCGCACACTTAGGAGAACTCGAGCACGCGCACACCCTTCGCGTCCACGATCTGCAGCCAAAGCGTCGCGTTCGTCAGCGTCCGCTAATTGGCAGGTTATCCAGTCTCCCGATGACGAACGAACGAACGCGTACCTTGTAGAGCCACTTGCCGTTGCGCACGAGGAAGCGCGTTTCCAGCTCGAAGCGGCACTTCTTCAGGATCGCGAGCGCCTCGTCAACCGTCAGCTCCGGCTGCGCACGAAGAGCTCCGCTGAGTCCACTTCTCATACTACGAAGGAGCAGCACCAGCAGCACAACGGACGTACTCGCCACTCGCGGTCGAAGATCGAGAGACAGAAGTTGGCGCCGTAGCCGTGCGCGCCGAAGTTGACCTTGGCGAGCGTGCCGAGGTAGTCGATCCAGTGCAGCGACGGCACGGCGGCGGCGCTGCCCGGCGCCTGGTCCACCGCGCCGATGAGCAGGTTCACCTGGTACGGCGACTTGCGCAGGAAGCGCGCGAGCTCCCCGCGCACGTAGTTGGCGGTCGCGGGCCCGTCGAGCGACACGCCGTTGCGCAGCTCGTAGAGCTTCATGTTCTTCTGCACGTACTCGCCGAAGGCAACGCGGTCCGCCTGCGGGCCGGCGCCAACCATCACCTTGTGCGCGTCGAGGTCCACCGACTGCCGAGATGGTCGCAGGAGGAGTCAGCGGGTTAGCAGCAAAGATAGAGAGGGAGAGAGGGTCGGTCGCGCGAGCAACGCACCTTGTCCTCGTCGTCCTTGTACACGAGGATGGAGCGCGCGATCTTCGCGTCCGCGACGACGATCGTGAAGTCCTTGCCGACGATGCCGAAGACGGAGTCCATTGCGCCTCTTTACGGTTACTGGTGCTAGTGCGTGAGGGAAGAGAGAGGGGAGGAGGCGGCGGCGACGAGGAGCTGGTGCTGCTGCTTGTCGTTCGGCTTCTTGCTCGGAATCTTTTTGAGCGCTTCCTCCCCTTTTGGGGGACGATTTTGCTAGTGAATAAAAGGAGGGAAGATCTTCCTGAATTTATTCACTATAGAAGAATACACTGCTTCAGATTTAGTAAATCTGTATCGAATTACTAAACAAGTAGAGATTTGAAGTAAATCGCGGCGCGGTGCTGGTGGAGCACCACATCGCGACCACGAACCAACCTACGCCTTGCTCTTCTTCTCCAGCGCCTTCTTCCGATTCTCGCGGTACCGCTGCAGCTCCTCTCTGTCGCCACCGTGGAGCGCACCGTCGTGAGCTCAACTCCGAATTGCCCTCGCTACCCTGAGTCTCAGCACCCAGACAGACGAACCTCTTGCGCTGCCGCACGCGGTCGATGTTGGGCTCCGGGAACTTGCTCCGCTCCGACTCGTCCTCCTGCTCCTTCGAGCCGAGCTCCGCTTCCTGCTGGTTCGAGTCATCCACCTCGCCGCTCGGTGCGTAGTACTCGCACGCGATCTTCTTCCACTGCTTCGCGCGCTCCTCGTGCTGTTCGCGGGTGAAGTCCTGGCGCCGCGCCGACTTGGGCATCCCGATGTCTTCGAAGAGATCGGCGCCAGCAGGCACGAAGAGCGGCTTCGCGACGTCCACTTCCTTTGAGCCCTTGTTCGTACCGGCCGCGCGGAACGCAAAGCTCTTCATCACAGACCGGAACTGCGTCGCGAGGTTCTTGTCCTTCGTGCTCGTGAACAGCACGCTCGCGCCGTACATGTGCGCCAGGTATCGAACGGCTTGGACGATGCCCTTGCGCTTGACGGTGTCTTCGTCTCGGAACGAGTCGTACTTGTTGCCGAGGATGAGCAACGGCAGTGGCATAGGCGTCACCTCGTCCTTGTCCGGGTGCGCGCTGCCGTAGCGCGCCATGGCGTCCTGCTTGAGTTTCTCGACCGCGAACTTGTCGAGCGGGTTCTTCTCTTTGAGCTTCAGCACCTCGTGCACAGTCTTGTAGAGCGTGAGCAGCCACTTGACCAAGTTCGGGACGACATCGCCGGGAGCAGACAGGTCGAGCACGAGCACGAGCGCGCCGTTGAGGATCCGCTCGGGAGCGAGTGGCACGCGGATCATCTCGGTCACACACTTGGAGGTCGCGAGCTCCCACATGTGCGCAACCGGCGGTCGCGCGCCACTTCCGCCTTTGAGGCGCACGAAGACGTAGTCGAGCGCCGTCGTCGGCTTGATCTCGTCCGCTGGTGGGTGTAGCAGCATCGACAGGAGCAACAGCGCACGCAGCGCGTCAGTATCATGGATATCGTGGATATCGATGTTCGCAGTTCTGCCGCGAACCTTTCGTGGAGTTCCGGAAGCACGCAGTGAGTGACGTCTTCCCCGAGCTCTTCGAGCCCACGATGAGCGTGAAGGTATCGCGCTCGTCCTGCGCTGCAGCGCCAGCTTCCATCTCGGGCGACGCCGTTGTCGCCTTGCGCGGCTCCATCGCCGCGAGCATCGTCCAGATGTCCTTGGACGACACGATCTTCGCGTCCGCTGCAGTCTGTGGTTAAGCGAGCGTCACACTCGGGATCTCACGCGCAGACCAGCCCGTTGTGTTGACGCGTAAGTACCTTGCGCTCCATCGCCTCTCGTCGAGGTCGACTTCGTCGTCGAGATCTGCTAAGGAGGAGCTTCCGCTTGAAGCGTCACTGTCGCGTAGCGTATTCTTCCTGTTAAGTGCGACTCGGGTTTGTGACTGCCATCACACGTCGCAGATTCCAACCACAACCAGCAGCTCCATGGCAGCGAGCGATGATGCCGCGCCGCGCTACTCGCGCGCGCAGGTGGACCACTGCGCGTTCGCCGCGTGGTACCCGACGTTCAAGAGCGTAGCCGTGAAAGGAGCGGTGGTGCCGCTGCCGCCGGCGGTCGTAGCGCTGCTACTAGCGGACGGTGTGGCGCTGCCCAGCGGCTCTCCCGCGACAGCACAGGCGCTGGCTGAGCTGCGCACAGCAGTGAACGCAGTGCTCGCGCGATTCGGCGGACGCGCGTTCCCCAAGCTCAACTGGTCGAGCCCGCGCGACGCGAGCTGGATGCTCGGCTCCATGCAGTGCACGAGCTTCGAGGACGTGATGCTGTTGCTGCAGAGCTCCGACTTCGCTGTGCACGACATGACTGCGGCGTACGCGGGGTGCGAGAGAACCGAGGAGCAACGAGAGGCAGCGCCAGAAGGAGCGGTGATGGCCACTGAGACAACTGAGACCGCCGAGGCGACGGAGGTGACGGCGGCGGCTGTTTGTGAACCCGACGCCTCACTGGAACGCCCGAACGGACCCGAGAGCGTCTACCTCGTGCTCAAGAAGTGGTGCAACCTGTACGACTCGATGCTCTTCAGGTGCTTCGTCGTGAACCACACGCTCGTGGGCATCTCGCAGCGCAACTGCGACGAGTTCTACCCATTCCTCTTCACCCAGCAGGACCACCTCTGCGAGCTGATCTACTCGTTCTTCGACACGCACTTCCGCGAGCGCTCGGGCAGGAGACGGAGAAGCTCTACGTTCTCTGACCCGGACTACATATTCGATGTCTACGTGGACAAGCAGAATCGCGTTTTCCTGCTCGACATGAACGTGTTCGGCGCCGTGACGGACCCGCTCCTGTTCTCGTGGGAGGAGCTGCTGGAGCTCCGAGCGGCGGGTCTGCAGTCGAGTGCGAGAGCTGGTTCTGGCGACGACACTGATAGTGACAGCGACGACGACGACGTGCAGGATGTGGTGGACTTTCGCATCGTGGAGTCGGAAGTCTCGATCCGACCGAACCCTCTGAGCGGATACCGCGTCCCGACGGACTTGGTCGACCACCTCGCTGGCGGCGCGGGCTTCGAGGCGTTCATGGAGCAAGTGAAGCGCGACAACGCGCGAGCGAACGACAGCGAGAGCAGCGACGATACGGAACAGGAGCAAGACGGCGACGACGACGACGATGACGGCGTGTTGTGGGGGAGCGACAACGACGACTAGGCTTCACGCGCAGACAGAGAGCGGCTGCGACGACAAAAAGATTAAGAGATGCACACTGAATAGATAAGGCACACACGCTCGCTTCGCTTGCGAAGGACGGATGCAGACACGTGGTGAACCACACTACTTCATTCACGATACATGCAGCACACCATCAAGCTCGCCTTCACCTGCGCGAGCAAGGCGCATGGGGCCAGTGTATCATCGCTATCATCACTAGTAGTCGGTATCGTAGTCGTCGGCATCGGTGTCGATGTCGAGCCTTCTGATGGCATCCTTCGTTGCCGCGAACTCGAAGATCAGCTCGATAACCAAGCGATCCAGTCTGTCGAAGTCCACGGCACCTTCGCCGTTCGCTTGATGAGATCTCTTCGCAGATAGCTTCCCCGACGTCGACGAAGGGTGGTGACGCACCACGCTCAAGAACACGCGCTGCTGGGCCAAACTCAACGGACGCCTGGGCTGCTGAAGTCCATCCGTCCGCATCAACGCCGTCCCGTGACGGTGGAAGAGATCCTCCGACATCGTGAACGCGAGCGACTGGATCGCGCGGTTCGTTTCGAGCATGTTGGAGACCGCCGTGAGAACATCTCCTCCATCGCGCTGCGGAACTCGGCGCGCATCACGCGCTCGTCGAACCCGAAGTAGAACGTCTTGAGCTCGATTTCGCTCGTGCGGCGGCCGTGGTTCGCACATTCCGAGGTGGGGTTGTAGCCGATGGCGAGGAGCGACAGAAGGTCGTCATCGTCGTCGTCGTCTGCCTCCAATCCGAGGAGGTCACTGAGGATCGACGATTCGTCACGCTCTGTCGGAGGCTGTGGAAAACGGACCCACGCGTCTCCCGAAGACGCGAGCGTCACGAGCATGTCGGGCCACGAGGTCTGCTCGACTATCGAGAGAATGTGCAGCAGCTCGAACACCTCGCGGCAGCGCAGCACGAACTCGCGCCACACAACTACTGCGGTGGGAGGGAAAGCTTGAAGCGGTCGTTCGCGGCTTTAGGCATCGCAGCCGTCAGGCACGCGCCACGGCGCGTGGATCGTACGCCACCGCGCGACCCGAGCGAAGCAGGGAACTTTGACGAACTTGACGACTAGCGTACTGGTAGTGACAAACATCAGGGCATTCTGCTCTTAGCACAAGACACTGCCGATCGCGCTCGGAGTCATCTGTGGACAGCGCCAGTTGTACAGGTAGTACTGCAACTCGCCCTGACCCGCGCCGAACTTGAGCGGCTCGAGGAACGCGTCGTTGTCCATGAGGTCGAGCGCATTGAACACGTCGAACTCCTGTTTCTTCGCGACCACGAGCAGATCCAGCACGAGTTGTTCGAGCGGCACTGACGTCGCGACATTGTAGAACGAAAACGCGGCGCGGAGCGTGCGGTGCTTGGTGCTGCCGAGGATCGACGATGGCAGGTGGTAGAAGTTGCAGAAGTCCGTGATCGTGTGGCGAGTCGGGTCCTCAACGACGTACGAGCTCATTACTCCTTCACGAGGCAGCGTCCAGTGGCGCACGTCATCTTCGTCATACTCCGCCGCGAGCTGGAACTTCGGCAAGTACTCCTTGAGCAGCAGCGTTACCCCCTGCACATCCCGAAACTCCATCGGTCGGAAGCCTGAAGTCGTGATCTCCTTCGGGAGGCTCAGTGCCTTGACAACGCTTGTGACAGTCATCCGCGGCGGCAGCGGCGAGAAGCCCACCTCGATGAGCTTCTTCGGATTCAGCGAGCGGTGGTAGTAGCGACAGCTCGCCACAGGTGTCGGCAGTACCACGCCGGCAGTGTACACCGCTTGCCAGACGTTGCGAAGGTTCACTCTCCGCGTCATCTCCTTGATGAGCACTGGCGTGAGGCGCTTATCGCGCAACCTCTTGTGCACACACAGGAAGTTGATCTCCACCATCTTCATCGAGTGTTCGTTCACAGTCGCCGACACTGGGATGCCGCTGATGAACGCGAGCAGCTTGTTGTTCGCCTGACTCCGCACGCCGATGTGCCAGTCCTTGTGATATCCGGGCGGCATCAACGCCCACATGAGGAACTCGATCGAGTAGTCGAGGCGGAACATGGCGTCGTCGTCCTCGACATAGTTGTGCGTGAGCAGATCGTACACTTCGCGCGCTTGTTCCGGTTGCCGGAAGTCGACTTCACTCCAAATGAAACCGGTGGGCATGGCGTACGGCTCGGCACGCACATCACCAACGGTCGTGGAAGTGTCGATAGCACCGTTCGCCGTCGGGAGTTCATTGCTCTGCAGGACAGGCTGCGTGCTCCAGAACTTGTGATCGCGAGCAGTTGATTCAGCCACAGGCAGTGGAACCGTGAGCTGCTTGATCGCGCGCTGAAGTTCCTCCAGCTCCTCGATGGAGAACACGTTGAGGTTGTTGCCGATGCGGTGGTCCATCGAACGCAAGAGTTGGTGTTGCGCCGTTTGGTTGAAGGTGGCTGGTATTTGGAGTTGTGAGTCCGAGGTGGAGAGGACAACAGAGCACGACATGTGTGTTGGCTGCATCAGCGAATCAGCGACGGACAACACAGATTGGCGTGTCAAGCCGTGAGTTGTGAGATCTGCAAGCTCACATTGATCATGGCACCGGGCTAAAAGATCTGCAAGCAGACCTCGAAACCGCATGGACTCGTGGCACGGCTGCATCCGCTGCGAACTCGACAATCAGGAACATGCCTTCAAGATCGAAATGAGTCCACCGTCCTGCTATCTTAAATGTTTAGCTTCAGCGACGACTTCGTTTGCGGACTGAACTGCTGGGCGATGCTGAGAAGCGCGTGTCGTGCTGGTAGTGGGTTTGGCGACTTCGGCAACCACACGCCGTCGCCCCCCCGTCAACGCCGTAGAGCTTGACTCGAGAGCCTCGGGCTAGAGAAGAGCTCTGCGTCCGGTTCTCGCAAACATGGAGACGTACTCATCGAGGACATTGCCACCGCAACCTTGTAGTCCTGGCACGGCTATTATCAAGACTCAGAGAGTTGTGGCAGCAGTTGATCTGGGATCTCGGAGGACACGAAAGAGCTTGCGAGATCGGTCATCTTCTCGAATTGTGATATCATTGTTGGAACAAAGCTCGTCATTAGTGAGGCTCCGGTATCGATAACCAGCGACAGAAGCCTGGAGACGACGAACCGGTTGCTTGGGGCCATAATCTGAACCTTTCACCAGGTATGAAGTAGAGTGCTGTGACTGGTGCTGCGCACAGCTGAAAACGATGACTGAGCGTTCAGGTCCGGTTCGATATACTCAATCGGTGTGCGAGCGATGATGCAGTAGCCACAGTACGGAGAAAGGATGGTGATCCTAGCATCACGCGAGTTCTACCATCTTGAGCCAACACAAACTTCTTCAGAGCATCGTGATCTCGACCAAACGGGTTGGTTGCACGTCGTGTGCCGTCATGATGGAGAACTGCTATCTTTCCTGATCCACGAGTAGTCAACACCGAGGTTGATTCTAAGACAGTTGCCTTCTGCAGCATCCTTAGCGGGGTTCCTCATTAGAACCGATGCTCACAGAAACGAACTTTGCACCTTCTTATCTCTCTCACCTCTCTCTCAACTGCCAACCGTGAGCGTTGTTAGGCATTCGGATGCCAAAAGCAGCTCGGCACAAGGTGAGGGCGAGAAAGTGCTACGACTGTGAACTCGCGGCAGTAGGGTGAGAGATTACGTGCATACATGTCATCTACTCCAAGTGTGCAAATTTATACACTCAACCTCACTTCCCGACTGCTTCTTCGCCTAACAGATTTACCTGAGCCGTCGCGAGTGGGCGAGCACCACCACCAGCGCGCGGACCCGCTCGTCCAAGACCGCATCGGAAGCCACCGGACCCGGGTCGTCCCATTGCTCCATTATTCGGTACGAGCGGTTGAGCAGCGAGTCGAACAGCAGCCGCAGACTCGTGAATGCTGTGTCTAGCAGCAAGGGTTTGTACAGCTCGGCGGCTTTCGCTGCCTGGAACACGTGGTCCGACTCTACCACGAGCGCTGCGGGCCGCGTGCTCACGTCCGCCATCCCTTGCCCGGCATTCTTCATCTTTTCGAATGTCCCGGGATCGTTGTGCTAGATTCGTGTAATATAGTATACTGGCCGGACTTTTCAGTAATTTATCATACATGATGTGTGCTTACTTCAAAGTGGCTTGAGGCTGCAGTTGGCGTACGAGCAATCATGTCACGAAACTCGGCGCTTGCCGAGCACACATCGAACGCGGAGAGCGCTTCGAAGATCGTTTTGAACCATAGGACGTCGTGATAACCAGGACGCCGTGAAAACGAGCCTATACGCGATGATAAGAAGAATCAATGCTGAGATAGTCAACGCTACAACCTCCTGGGTGAAACGAAGTACGTTCTAGAGCGGTTTATGGAGAAACTCGATGCGTGTGGGGACGAGTTTGTGTTCACGAGCACACTCACTGCAATCTTGGGAACTGTGGTGATCTCAACAGGTTAGTTCCACTGATGCCCACACAATGCATCGCGCGATTCGTGGACGAACTGCTGATAGTCGAGTCGCCGGAGATCTGCGTGCGGGGCTGCAACCTCGTAAGATTGGACGATCTGCGGCGGTGGCGAAGACAAGAATGACAGGATGACGCTTTTCAGCAACAACTTTGGAGATTTGATCCACTGCTCCTTTCAGTCGACGACCAAGAAAATGTGACTGAAAGATGCGTGCGACCTCGCAACGATCTCAATCATAGCGCAACGAACGGCGCCACGGTGTTCTGGTTGGAATGTGCACTTCGGATGCTACAGGCGGTTGGTGTGTGACACCGCTCGATTCACTCTAGTAAATATCGTAGCACGAATGCGTTGGGGGTGGCTAACTTCGGCACGAACGAAGACCGTGTTAGGCTGGCTGCCCTCCTTGCAAACAAGCGCCACGCGAGATTCAAAGAGCGCCGAGGAGGCCGAGCCGAAAGGTCGCCTCTTGCTGCCACTAGATCGCAGTCGCGTGTGTGGTGCAGCGCACTTTGCCTTTGGCTTGATGGCTCCCTGTGAGCACTCGCAGATCGAAGCTCCAGGAGCATCATGCTCCTGTATGGCTCGCACCACCTTTGAGAACTTTCGAGTTGCTTGTGTGCGTATCGCGAGCAGGCTTCTAGAACTCGTGTGGTCGAATCGGATCGTGCTGGTGTTTGAAACGGACAAAGGTGATGGGAAGAGGTTTTTGCGATGTTGCGAAGGCGCGAAATCGCGAGGTCGCGAGGAGGCGGCGGCGATGGTCCCTCCCTTTCATTAACATGACCAATCCTCCAGCTCTTCATTCTCCGACTTCGCCCGCTCCGAACAAGCAGCAGCAGCAGCTCCATCCCGTCGTCACAATGGTCTCCAGCGCGTCGTTCGCGCGCCAGCAACCGCACATCTCGACGACCTCGACTCGCGGCACGCAGTATGGCACCAGCTCGCTCGAGAGCGACGGCGCGCTGCATTTTGCCACCGGACGCCGACGCAAGGTCGTCAAGTGGGCGACTACTGCGCTCGTGGTGAGCGCTGGCGCCGCGCTGCTCGCATTGAGCGTTTTGCGCTCGTCGAGCGACAAGATCGCGGTCGAGGTGCCCTCTGTGTCGTTGAGATCGGTAGCTGGCACGAGCAGCAGCGGCGATGCTGTCAAGTGTTGGCAGAGCTCGTACATCGGCGGCGAGAAGAAGATGATGCAGCCGATCGAGGGACTCAAGTGGTCGACGACGAAGAAGAAGACGTCGGCGGACGCGACGTCGTTCATCGCGGTGGACGCGAGCAAGAAGTTCCAGGAGATCTTCGGCTTCGGCGGTGCGTTCACGG
>JAASFS010000217.1:0-26254 GCA_023333865.1 Globisporangium perplexum | reverse complement strand
GCTCCAGGTTGCCGCGAGCGCGCAGGGACGAGTGCGACCGATCCTGCCGCCATCCGCGAGCTTGACCCCTGTCGTACCGCTCACGACCATCGTTGGGCACACACCACCGTCACCCCGACCGCTCTTCGACGATCGCACGCACTGCTCATTTGTATTGATCACCTTGAGTGTTGTGAGTATCTCTAATAGCCTTCTAGTAGATCCTACGACTGCGACTGCCAGTGAACACGACAGGCAAGAAGCAAGAAACTCCGGATCCCTCAGCATTCGGTATGGTATCAACACGAGGTTCGATAGTGTTCAGCTAGAGCTAATAACTGTAAAGATCATCGGGATCCAGGCACGCGAACACACACAAAGACGCACAAGCATGCATACGAACTCGGTACGAGAAGGTGGCGAGGCGCTCCGTATGAGTAGGAGGGATGATTCGTTGTGTCATCATGAAGATCATCGAACATCAATTCGACATTGCGCGCTCGGACGATAAAGGAAGCACACACATACACGCGCACACACAGGAACAAGCACGCAAGCAGTCAAAGCAAGCAACTTGGGGTAGCGACGGGATGTCGAAATGCTGATTCTCCAGAGGCGTGGACGTGAAACACGGTCTGACCTCCAAAGTGCCCAGCGCTTCTAGCCGCACTCAGGAGCTTCGCGTCGGGCTGATGGACCCGACACTCACTGAGGGACCTGCTATCTGCCTCCTGTAACGGAAGACCCAGCGGAGCACCGAGGCAATGGCTCCTTGAGTGGCAAAGGTGGCAGCAGAGAACGGGGACTCGCACACATGCACGCATACACACAGACAGACAGACAGACACATAGAGGAATACAGCGTGGTGGGGCGTCTCGGCTCGAGTGCTGGCGAAGTGCTGAAGGTCAACTCGTGGTGGTGATGGCGCGGCGAAATGGCGAATGAGCCCTTCGAGACCTTTGTCGCTTCAGCGATCGGAAACGACTGGCCAGCCATCCTCACAAAACCTATTCCAGTTCACAGGGCGCTTATTATCTTGCTAGTAGTATAAATGAGGTCACAAAAGCGCTGTACTCATTAATGGACGGAGAGTACAGTGACACCCATAACAATACGATTTGCATGTTTTTCATTTACACAAAGTACCGTTTGTTACATAATAATTTTGATAGTGAATAAAAACAGGATCAGGCGAATTAGTTGCCACACAACGCGAAACCCGAAGCTCGAGGAGGAGGTCGCGAAGGAGCGGGCGTGCGCGGTCACTGCCCCCCCTCCCTCCCTGCCTTCCTCCCTCCCTCCCCGACACCGTACGCGAGCGAGTGCAGCGGTTGGCCAGCACTCGCCGCGATGGACGCCACGGCGCTCGGTGGCGACAGCTCCGACAGCAGCTCGGCGGCGTCCTCGTCCAGCTCCGACACGGTGCTGATCGCCAAGCCGCTGAACCAGAAGCACCGCAAGCAGCTGCAGGCGCAACTGCGCGCGGAGGACTCGGCCAGCGAGCGCGCGTCGGCGTCGGCGTCGGTGTCGTCGTCGTCGGCGGCGGCCCACAAGGTAAAGGCGGCGCTGCAGCTGCTGCTCCGTTGCCGACGCGGGTTTACCTGACCATCACTCCTGCTCGCGCGCAGCACGCCGACCTGCTCTGCCTCGTGTGCGAGCGCGACGGCGGCGCCGGCATGCTGCTGTGCAGCGGCCCCTGCGTGTCCGCGTTCCACGCCGCGTGCCTCGGCGGCGGCGCCGCGTCGCCGTCGGCCACTTCGGTGGCGTCCTGGCGGTGCCCGAGTTGCACCAGCAACACGCACGCGTGCTTCCACTGCAAGAAGGCGGGCGCCAGCGTCGGCGCGGACGATGCCACGGCGGCGGCTGCTGCGCCGGGCGGCGCCGAGGGGCTGCGGCCCGTGCGCAAGTGCCGCGCGCTCTCGTGCGGCAAGTTCTACCACAGCGACTGCATCGCCAAGCTGCCGCTCGCGCGCATCGCCGGCTCGCACTTCATCTGTCCGGTGCGTCGTGCGGGCGGGTGGTGGGCAGGTCCCGCGCGCGGCTCCTTGCTGACGCGTGTGTGTGCGTGACGTGTGTGACGTGTGGGCAGCTGCACACGTGCGCGGCGTGCGAGCAGTCTGGCGCGAAGAAGGAGTCGGTGCGCTGCATGCGGTGCCCCGTGGCGTACCACACGAGCTGCCTGCCGAAGAACTGCACGCGCAGCTTCCCGGGGAAGCGGATCATTTGTCCCAAGCACGAGCGCGACGCGGCTCCAGCGGAGGCGCCGGCTGCTGCCGCTGCGAACGCGAGCGTCGCGATGGAGAAGAAGAGCTTAAAGGAGTCGAAGCCGCTGAAGCCGACGAGTCACGAGCCAGGTGAGCGAGTCGAGAGCGCGGGCATGCGGTCTGGCGAGTCTTCTCCGGCTGCGGAGGGAGTGAAAGTGAAGACAGAAAGCCGCACGGAGTCGCGAGAGGCGGGCGGCAGCAGCAGCAGCTCCAAGAAGGCGTCGAAGAGCGCGAAGCGCGAGAAGAAGAAGAAGAAGAAGAAACGCAAGAAGTCCTCGAAGCGCGACTCGAAGGAAGGGAGGAGCGACAACAACGAGGACGAGGAGGACGAAGGGGAAGAAGCTGACGCTGGATCGGACGCGACATCGAAGAAAGCGCGAGTGAAGACCCAAGGCAGCGACGTCGACGCAGAAGACGAGAGAGAAACCAGTGCGCTCACGGAGGGTCTTACGCTGAAGCGAGAAGATTCGTTCTCGCTGCCAACACTGGGCGTCACACACTCGGAAGCTGTGTCGCCAGCCACTTCCTCTTCTCTGTACGAGAGTCCAGCGGCAGCGAACGAGCGGATCAAAGCACGGCTGGTGGAAGCTCTCGGACAGAGTGACGACGATGTCGAGAGTATTGGGAGTCCCATCACACTGCCGACGCCGAAGGTTGTGCGGAACTTCAGCGAAGAAGCGACTTCTCCCGGCGCGGAGAGTTCAGCGAAGGAGATCGGGCAAGCTGAACCAGCGCATGTGGCCGATGACAATCCCGAGAAGATGAAGCACGAGAGAAGCAGCGACGGCGAGGAAGGCGACGACGAGGAGCCTGGCGATTCGTCTTCCCCGACACTGAGACGACGTACTTCTAGCGGAACCCCTCGTGGTAGCGACGCAGCTGATGCCGCAAAGGGGAAGACGGCAGGCTCGTCTCGACCAAGCAAGAAGAAGAAGAAGAAGACGAAAAGCTCGAGTCACGATTCCCTCGACAGTGTTCCGGACACGGCGGGAGGTACGCTGTCCAAAGTCGACGACCAAGACGACCCCATGTTCGTGGAGGAGAAGGATGCGAACGAGGCGAAGTGGGTGCAGTGCGACAGCTGCAAGAAGTGGCGCACGGTCCCGAAAGACATCGATCTGGACGCGATGCCCGAGCGCTGGTACTGCGAGATGAACACATGGGACGCAGCTTTCGCATCGTGTAGCGTGGACGAGGAAGGCGTGGATCCGGCGATCAAGAAGCATAAGAACAGCTCACACAACAAGAGGAGCAAGGGCAAGTCCAAGAGCAAGGCACATCCTGACGCTGCCGCGCCGCTGACGATTGTTGCTTCGAATGGTGGGGCATCGTCGCCTTCGTCGGGCCCAGGAAGTCTCACGGTCAAGACTCCAGTGACCGAGCTTGCTGAGGACACAGGGTCGGGTGACAAGAGCAACATCGCCAAGAAGCAGGACAAGCAGTCGAAGAAGCGCAAGCTGAAGCTCAAGCTGAAGGAGAAGTACCGAGAAGTGAAGTGGGTGCAGTGCGAGAGCTCCCAGTGCGGCAAGTGGCGCGTCGTCCCATCCTCGATCGACTTCAGTCTTTTACCAGCAGTTTGGTACTGCCACTTGAATACCTGGGCTCCTGAGATCGCGAAGTGCAGTGCTCCGAACCCGCCGGAAGTGGAAGCGTTCCTGATGAAGTCGCACTCGAAGAAGGGTGTGTCGTCGTCGACGGGTAGCCGCCCGAGCAAGAAAGCCAAGTCCGGGGGCGAGGCGACAGTGTCAACTCCGGACGGAGCATCAGCAGCCTCGTGTGGTGGAATGACGTTCTCCGGCGCGATTGGAGATGTCCCAATGAAGCCTCCGAAGCCTGCGAAAGCACCGAAGGGTGGCGTCAACCCGCCGGTGACATCGAGCGTACAGCCGATAGCGATCCCGAATGCGGCTGACAGCGCGCCTGGAGGTGGTGGTGGTGGTAGCTCGACTCCTGCTGGACTCAGCGGAGGCGGCGTAATCGGTGGCGTGGCGGACCCTCCACCTTCGTCAAGTTCTGCTCTTGCAGGAGGGAGGAGTCGGAAAGCCGTGAAGCCCGACGGCATCAAGAAGACTGTGCTTGAGTGGGCTCAGTGCGAGAAGTGCAACAAGTGGCGGAAGCTACCGCAACACATCAAGTCGTCGACGCTCCCTGACAAGTGGTACTGCTCGATGAACCACTGGGATCCTGTTCGTGCCAATTGCTCAGTTCCGGAAGAAGCGGATCAGGAGCCTCTCAGTGCCTCGCCACTCCCGAGCGCTCAAACCTACTACCCGATGCCTGGACATTTCGGCAACAACTCGAATGGTGTGCGGTCGAGACGGAGCAAACTGAGTTACTCGGATCTTCTGTACGCGGGAACGGGACAGCTACGCAAGACGTACACATCCGAGTCGTCGACGCTGATGTTCGAGCATGGCGGGAGGATCTACCACCGAGATGATCAGTACAAGAACAGCAGCATGTACTTGTCGCCGCAAGACTCACTGGCAGTCGCGAAGGGGCAGACTTCGACACCAGGAAACGGAACCTCCAGCGCAGACGCAGTAGACGCGGCGGTCACGAGCGAGTTGCCTCTCTTCTCAAGCATCGTCCCATCTCCGAACGAGCCCTCGGTCGAGCAGGTCGCGACGCTGGTGCTGGATTCCATGGATCTGCGTCGCACCAGCACGATCGCCGAGATGTTCCGCGCTGCAAACGACACGGGGGAGAAGCTGCGCCGAGATGTTTCTCTCTCGCTGGTGACGGCAGCCGTGAGTTATCTCGTGCACAAGGGGCTGATCGAGAAGCAAGAGAGCGAGGGCGAGACGGACCCTGAGAACGAGAGGGTGAGCAGTGCCACGAGGGTCGGGAGCAAGCGAAGGAAGTCGAGCGAGACGCTGTTCTCGCCTGCGAGCGCGGGGGCGTTGCAGTTCCGAAAGGTGCCGAAGCGTCCGTTGAAAGCGTCCAAGTGTTGGAAGCTGGCGTCCTTCGAGCTCCCACTCAAGGACTGATAAGTATGAAGAATGCACGCGACATCTCCACTGCCGCTCCCGCCACCTGCTGTTGCTAACAGCGATGTTGCTGCAATCCGTGGCATCGCGCGGTCACCACGCACCGGCAGTCAGCGCCTTGATCAGCTCCCTCCGGCGCCGATGCATCCTGACTTCCTTATCCTTCGTCACATTCACCTCCAGATCCCGACAGTACTCGCCGAAGCGCTCGCGAATGCTCCGCGTCGTGGGTTGGAGAAGAACTTCTGGCAGCGATGGGAGCGCTGGAGCTTCGTCCGGGTTACTCGCCGACGCTCGGCTCTGCGACCCGACACTGGCACACGAGTCGCTCTCGGTCAGCCCCAGCGAGTTCTTGCTCGGCTGGTGCTGGTTCGGAAGAACGCTGGCGCTGGTCGACGCCATCATCTGCCCTGGCAGTCGAGATGCCACGGTGCCGATCGGAACTCTGGCAGTGCGGCACAGCAGTTTGTCGATCGATTCTGCAGCTAGGGGCTCTGGTGCCAGCGACGCGATCGTTGGACCCGCGAAGCTGTCGAGAAGCAAGCGCTTGGCGTTGACCGGGTCCTGTGAGTACAGACACCCTTGATCGTTACTCTCGAGTTCGGAGCTGTACCACATGCAGTGTGCTCTGTACCTGTGCCATCTCCCGCTGCATCAGCGCGTGTTCGAACGGCGGGAAACAGGCAAGCAGGAGCTGATACCAGTCGTAGAAGTCCAGCAACGAGCTCTGGGCTGCAGCCACTCCGTGCTGGGACGCCAGTACCGAGGGCTGTGCGCTTCGGTTCGCCTGCGATCGACTCCTGATGCATCCGATCGCGGTCGCGGCCCGCAAGTCGTACAACATGTGCGTTCCGCTCGAGTATCCGATGGCTGCAATCGGGACGTCGAGCACATGCACAGTGTCCACGAGCGATTCCAGCTTGACTCCTTCGCCATGCTGCGAAGTTGGAAGCGGCTCTGGAACTGTCACGATGCGCTGAAGCAGCGGAGCAACTCGCTTCCTGATGTCGAAGAACCGTACTTGCTGTGTCGATGAGGAGAGCGCGATGACGAACTCGTTGCGATACATGGCGACAGCGTCGATGCGCGGATCCTCGCATTCCGAGGTGCTGGAGGTGCTTACTTCCGAAACCGTAGCCATGGACGAAGACAAGTAGACGTGGTGGCAGTCCTCGACGGAGTCCCAGACGACGACTGCTCCGTCTGCGAGTCCGATCACAAGGTACTGCGTCGTCGCATCCATCGCTGACGCCGTGATCGCTGCGAGGTGAGTCCAAGTTGCACTCGGTACTACATTCCCACCGACAGAGGCGGACAGGGCGTACTTGGTCACTTTGGTACCGTAGCAAACGAGGAGAGCATACGCTTCGGGTAGCTGAGGTCCGTGCGATGGAGGCGTTTTCGCGAGCGTCGGCTTGACCACGAAGTGCACTCGACAGCTCGAACTGGATCCGATCCGAGGCATACCACACTTGATCGTCATGAGCGGGGGAGCGCAGCTCAAGTCGATCGGGGGAGGGCTGTCCGAGCTTCTGTCGGGAGACGATTCTTCTGTCTTCGCACTATCCGGGGTCGCGAAGACCGAGATGCTTCCTGGAACAGCTGATAGCGCCACGTGCTGCCCGTCAGGCGACATCTCCAGCCACGCCAAGTGCTCGAACTTGCCAGTTGCTGTCAGTCGGAATGATCCTGAGCTCTCGTTTGCACCACCTGGAGTAGAGAGCGCGAGGATGTCCACCTCCGCGACTTCGAAGACGTGGATCGACATCGCGCAAGTGGTGCTCTCTGGCTGGTCCTCACTTGCTGGAACCGTCGTGAGCTCTGCCAAGTGAACCGCGAACATAAGCGTTGCGCTTCTACCGTCTTGCGCAACGGAGCGAACGCGAACTGGAGTCAGTCCAAGCACCTGGTATCGCGTACGACTGCCAACAGCAGCAAGATCTGGCGGCGATGGATCTCCGTGCTCTGCAGTCGGAAGCGTGTACTCGGCGACCAGTTCGTGCGTGAGTGTGCTGAACAGCTGGAGCGTGACCCCTGTGCATCCTGAAGACTCGGAGCTGTCCGCTTCGAGTGCTGCCACAAGCACCGGAAGCGTGTCGTGCTGAGCGATCCGCGCGACGGTGCGGTTGACCCCGACGGCTATTCGGTCGAAGTTCTTGCAACACCGCTTCTTGGCTGCCTCGTAGTCGTCTGGGTCAGCCGCAGAGTCGACGTTACCTCGATGCGATCGCGCGGTGGCTGCGAGCGCTGCAGCAGTCTCAGCCTTGAAGCGCGCGCTCTGCTGCGTGATGAGATCCCAGGATGCATTGATGATATCAGTGTCGAAGATCTTGACGATCCGCCGGTACGGCTGAGGGAGGCGCGCGAACGCGAGCTCTGGGTCGACGTGGTCAGCGGGGCGAGAGAGCTCGACCCATTTGAGGAACTTGGTCGCCTGGACACCGCCGTTCGACGCCTGGAACTGCTCGACGAGTGCGCGCGCTGTCTTCCGGTGGAAGAAGACGTTGTTCTCCTCGAGCGTCCGAACGAACACGTCGGGGAACACGAGTCCGCGCCGCGCCGTCTTGTTGTTCGCCAGGATCGCCTGCGAGCAAGGTGGGTAGTTGGTCGAGAGTTCGTCGCTCTCGCGATGACTCACAGCGAGCTGCACTCACCGTCCAAGTCGACTCCCAGCGCGGTTGGTCGTGGACGCAGATGTTCCTGTAGGTGGAGCGTGAGCCTGCAGTGGCACATTCCAGCAGCGTTGGCGAGCGTGTGTGGGGCGAGCGTACCGGATGTACCGACGGATCGCCTCGAAGTCTTCGTGCGCGCTCATCTCGACGACGCGATCGGCGTTGCTTCTGACCGCAGAATCAGAAGATTCGACCCTAATAGTGAAGAAAGTAAGGGTGTACGAAGAGTCGCCATCCTATTTGAAGAGCTCACAATTTCGACCTCATGGTGCTGCAGCAGCCGTCGCAAGCCGGCGGCGGTGGCGCCGTGGCGCGTCGGCCGCGGGCGTTCGGCCGCACGTCGAACGTCTGGCAGTACGTGGAGACCGTACAGGAGCGGTTGGCGTCACCGCTGTCCAAGCTGCGCGAGACGGCGTCGCCCGGCGACCAACTGCGCCGATCGTCGCTCGACTTCGACGAGGAAGACGAAGACGAAGACGACGGCAGCGACGACGATGATCCGCGCGCGCGCCGCAGGAGGTCGAGCGGGCTGCGCTTCCGCCAGAGCGTAGACGCTGCCGCCGGCAGCGAGTTGGTGCCGCAGCAGCTCACGAAGCGCAAGTTCTCGAAGAACGTGGCGCACGGCGTCAGCGCTCGACACCACGGGCGGCCGAGCAAGGCGAGCTTGAAGGGCGTGAGCAGCTTGCCCGAGCTCCACTCGCCCGCCGACCTCGGCGCGGGGAGGAGCGGGTCTCCGACTGGCGTGAGCAGCTTGCGGAGGAACCCGAACGCTCCGAGCCTCGGAGCTGGTGTCGGCACTGCTTCGACGTCCCCGACATGGCGGCGAGGTGGAGGCGGAGGCAGCAGCACGGGATTCAGCTCCACCGAGATCATCAAGCGCATCCAAGCACTGGGGTCGTCGGCGTCCGCGCCGTACTTGGCTCTGGCACTCACTGCGAGCGGAGCGCCATCGGGGACACCAGCTGCTCCTGGGACGAGTCTCCTCGGCGGCGGTGGCGCTGGTCCGCAAGCCGCCTCGCTGCCAGGCGCCACAGCAGCTCCCGCGGCTTCGAGTGCTCCGGCGGCAGCTGCGAGTCAGACGCCAGCCGCACTCTCGGACGCCGAGAAGCTGCGCAACGACTTCAACTCGCAGCAGTCGTCCAAGCTCTACTTTGGCTGCAGCGTCGCGTTCGAGCTCTTCAACGGCCACCTCATGATGGTTGGGAGCCCCGACGGCCAGGTGCGCGTGCAGGCGCTCGAGAAGCTGCAGGTGCCGCAGATCCGAGGCTGCCGCGACCGCGCGATCTTCACGGTCATCGACCTCGCCGACGTGCGCAGCGCCAACACGATCTGCTACGGCGACGCCGTGTGGCTGCAGCTGAGCGTCGGCACTGGCGACGTGTCGTGGGAGCAGGGCGGCGTGCTCGGCGCCAAGGTGCGCGAGGCGCCGCAGCTCAAGGCGCTCGCGCTCTCGAGCGCCGACGCGGTCCGGAACAGCGCGCAGGCGCCGGCGGTCGTCGGCCAGCCCGTGCCGGTGAAGGCGTACCTGCCAAAGGTGCGGCGTGCTGCAGTCTCCAGGAATGCGCGCGCATTGATCTCACTGCTCTCGCTGCCAACCAGAGCCGCGAAGACGGCGACACACAGGCGGACGAGATCCAGTCGCGCGTGCGCAACAAGGGCTCCAAGATGCTCGGCAAGTGGATCATCCGCTCCGCTGTCATGGGACCGCGCAAGCACAAAGATGTGAGTCGTTGGCTGCGTGGGTCCCGGCCGCCGCGCGCCTCCGGACTGACACCACGCCTGGTGCCTCACAGAACTTCGTGTACAATAACGACGAGGTGTTCCTCGAGCAAGACTGGTTCTACCTCGGCGCCGACTCGGACGCCGGTGTCGCGGTGCTGCGGCAGCTACCGCCGGCGTCGGCGACCAAAGACGTCAAAGACGGCGAGTACCTGATCGAGCGGCGCGCTGCCTGGCGGATTCGCCTACTCGACTCGACGAACGGCGGCTCGGGGCTGTCACTCGCGCAGCAACAGATGGAGCGCCTGCTCTTCCGCGCCAAGATGCAGCTCAAGCAGTCCAAGAAGATGCGCGCGGGACAGAGCAAGTCGTACGCGCCGGACCTGCAGGCTGGCGGCAAGTTCACGAGCCAGCTGCGCACCAAGATCGCGGCGTCCACGGGCGAGTGCGACCAGCGGCACATGGATCGCCAAGACCAGCGTCTCGACCGCCTCGCGGTGCACCTGGCGACCAAAGCGGAGGCGATGAACCGCCGCGCGACGTCGACCGCGGACGGCGACGGGGACTTCGCGTTCCCGACCGACTTCAACCTGCGAGACGTGCCGGACGAAAGTCTTCCGGCGAGCAGAGGCGAAGGTTCTCCAGCGAAGGCGGTGCACCTTCTGGCGTCGGCAGCATCCGCCGTAGCAGCGACTGCGGTCGCAGACGACCCGCCGGAGCCCGAGAAGCACGTCTGCGCGCTGTGTCAGTCGTCGACGATCGGATACAACCTGTGCAGCCAGATCCAGAGCGTGCTGCACGCGATCAAGAGCGAGGGCGAGCTGGAGGCGAGCGGGCGACTCCACAGCCAGCGCAGCGAGCTCCAGAGCGGAGGGAAGGCGACCGCCAAGAGCTCCAGTCGGTGTCCTCCGCTCGCGGGCGGTGACGTCGTCGACCCTGCCGCCTCGAGTCCGAATTGCCCGGAGGTCGCGACTTCGTCGCCGCCCGAGCTCTCGTCGCGCAGGAAGAGCAGGATCCGCGACGCCCCCGCCGCGCTACCTGCGTCTCCGCAGCTCGCGCAGCAGCAGCTCGAGGAGCGTGAGCGCATCCTGCAGCTCTTCTCGCTGCAAGACGCGCACATGCTCGACATCATCCGGTTCAAGGAGCGCACGGCGCAGGAAGCGCTCGCCGTCGAGGAGTACGCGCGCATGGGGCTCTCGCCCGTCGCGTCGCACTTCCGCGACCGCTTCAAGCACATCGGGATGCTCGCGCAGGCGCACACCGCGGCGCCGAACCACGACGGCATCGGCGGACACTTCCAGAAGCTGCACGCAGAGCTCCAGAGCGCCACCGCCAGCGCCGCGTCTGCGGGGCGGCGCAAACCGTTCTCGCACGTCGAGCAGCTCGCGCTGGAGCTCGGCACGCCGACGTTCGCGTTCGACGAGCGCACGTGCCCGATCGAGTACCCGGGCGAAGGCTTCGACGTGTTCGGGAACCCGGTCGACCAGGAGGCGCCGGACCCCGTGCAGCGGCTTCCCATGTTCCCGTCCGACGCCGAGCTCGAGCTGCTCGCGCCGGTGGACACGAAGGCAGTGATGGAGATCTACTCGCAGAACCGCGCGGCAGTGGCCGAGATGCTCGACGGCTTCGTCGAGCTCTGTGAGACGCAGATGGGGCCGAACCTACGGTGCGCGATGGCAACACGCAACCGCGCGGCACTCGTCGAGGTTCTCGAGTTCACGGCGCGCGCGGCGGAGTTCGTGTGCGCGCGGCGCCTGCAGGTGCGCGTCGCGTGGCTGCTGCACGAGATCGCCGAGAGCGACGTCGGCGCTTTCGCGGCGTTCGAACCGAGCTTCGCCGCGCTCATGACCGAGTTCGCCGGCACGCTCGCTTTCATCCGGTTCTACCGCGAGCAGGGAACGTCGAAGCGGAAGCCGCCGGTCGCGCGTGCGTGAGAGTTCACTTGTTACTAGAACCGCGGGCGACGCGCACGCCGTCACGCGGACACCAACTGTACGTACCTGGCGTCGTCACCTACTTGGTCTTGACGGACTCGTCGTCGTCCTGCGACGCCGGCGCCGGCGGCAGCAGCGCGTGCGGCCTCGTCTGCTTGAACGTCTTCATGATGTGCGCGGCGCGCGTGACGTGCAGCAGCCAGCGGGCGACGGCGTCCGGGAGAATGGCGAGCAGCGGCACGAGCAGCGCGAAGATCGCCGGCGTGATGAGCTGCCACTGGTTGCGGCGCACGGCGAGCACGATCTGGTCGGCGACGAACTCGGGCGAGAGCCACGATGTGAGCAGCGGCGGCTGCACGCCCTCGAACATGCCCGTCTTGATGAATGACGGGCACACGAGCGTGAGGTGCACGCCGCGCTTGCCCATGGCCTCGAGCTCCATGCGCAGCGAGACCATGAGCCCCACGGCCGCGAACTTGCTCGCCGCGTAGTCGGCCATGCCCGGGCAGCCCGTGAAGCCCGCGGCGCTCGCGACCGACACGATGTGCCCGCTGTTGCGCGCGAGCATCGCCGGCAGGAACGCCTTGATGGTCCACACGTGCGACGTGGCGTTCACGTCCATCGTCTTCTGCACGAGTGCGTCGTTCGTCTCGAGAATCGGCGCGGCGGCCACGATGCCGGCGTTGTTCACGAGGATGTCGACGGCACCGAGCTCCGAGGCCACCTGCGCGCCGACCGCGTACACGCGTGCGCGGTCGGTGACGTCGACGGCGAAGAAGCGCGCGCGACCGCCCGCGGCCTCGATCTCGCGCACAACGGCGGCGCCGAGCGCCTCGTTCAGGTCCCAGAGCACGACGACGGCGCCGAGCTTGGCGAAGCGCAGCGCGAGCAGTCGCCCGATGCCCATGGCGCCGCCCGTGATGAGCACCACGTGGCCGCGCACGGACTTTTGCGGCGTGAACAGCTGCAGCAGCCAGCTGAATGGGAACATGGCGGCGGCGGTGGAGAGCGATGGAGGGAGGCGGCGGCGGCGGCGGGAGGAGCTACAGAAGCGTGCGCAGCAGGAAGCGAATCGGAGACTGTCGATCGATCCGAGGTCCACTCGGTCTGTGTATTCAACTTGGCACTTCGTCGAAAAGCATAATTCGAATGAAACCCACTTATCTGCAAATTATTGCACAAGCGATCGAATATTAGTGGTAAATCATACCGAATTAGGCAAAACGAGGCAGAATTCATAAATAACGGACATATTTGTAATTCATTTCCGTTATGCGATCACCACCCCAAACAAGGAGTGGGACCGATTGTGCCATTTCGCTCACACCAAAATCATCAATGCTTCAACTAGGGTGAGTCTGACGCGGAAACCTGACGTGCAGAACACACAACCTGCGCGCTGCGTCGAAGCAACCGGTTCAAGACCCTGGCGTAGACATCTCACGACGCTCCTCTAGCAATGGTGAACGTTCGGCAGCGTTGCAGACGTGTACCACATTCGGAACCACGAGAATCGTAACTTCACGAAATGCAAAACTATATTCTGACTGGCAGACCGACCATGTTTCGATCCGACCGACAACGACGCAGACATCGTTTTCAAACCTCCCACCTCAGGACATTCGTGATCTGTTGTCGTTGCGTCATGTCTGCCGGCCGATCATATCGTAGAGCTCAAGTTTCCAGACTCTGGAGTCCAGAGCTCTCGTTTCCATCTCGAAAAGCGTGCGCATCTCGGGTTAATCATACAGCCAAATGGATTTAAAGAAGCGGTTAATTCAGGGGAGTAATACGGAAAAGAAGCATAGGGTTAAAAGTCACTCTTTGAGGCACTAGAGCGAGGGAGCACCCATCCCGCACGCCATCATTCTAAAGAGGTAGTCATCTCTCATTGTGTCGCTCTGTAGCAGCTCTGCACAGGCTGATTCCACCATACAGAGGGCCAGTTCCGCATGCAAATCAGAGCACGAACCCGGCCATTCGCGAACTCTCGCGTCCTCGGTCATCACCAGCAGCTCCACAGCAGCTCCTCCGCAACCATGGCGCGCACCTCGCAGACGCTCGCGAACGTCTCGCTCTTGAGCCCTAAAGCCGCGGTGTTCGCCGGCTCCTCGCGCGCTGCCGCCGCCGCAGGCGAAGATGCACTCGTCGCGTGGCGCGAGGTGCTCGTGGCGGTGCCTCCCGGACCACTCGGCATCCTGTTGGACAGCGGCGCAACAGCAGCCGCCGCGGTGCTCGAGGGCTTCGCGGCCGTGGACGCGCACGGCGCCCGCGGTGCCGTGGAGGCGCACGGTGGCGTGCTGCCCGGCAGTGTGCTGCTGCGCGTGAACCAGTACGACCTCACGGAGCCCGGCACGACGTTCGCCGACGTCGGCCGCGTGCTGCGCGAGACGAGCCACCTGGAGCGCGAGCTCTACTTCCGCGTGCCGGTGCCGGCGAAGGCGCTGGAGCTCGACGACGACGACGAGCAGCTGCGCGAGCAGCTTGCAGGCGTGAGTCCGGCGTCCGTGGAGCTCGACGATCGCGACTTGGCGCCGGTGACGACGCAGCGCAGCGCTGACGCGACGACCGTCGTGGTCGCCACCAGCAGCAGCGTCACGGTCGAGAAGGTGACGACGACGGCGACGACGACGCAGGTAGCGGCGGTGGTCGTGACACAGGAGGCGGAGCCGACGACACCGGCGCCGACGGTCACCAAGAAGCCGTGGACCATCGGCGGCTTCGCGGTGCCCAGCATGCCCAAGAGCCTTCCCAAGAGCCTGCCGAGCCTGCCCAAGAGCCTACCGAGCCTGGCGACGGTCAAGGCGCAGTTCACGAACGGCGGACCGGGCGTCTCGACGATGCTCTTCGCTGACACGACCGTCGAGCCCCAGTCCGGGGCAGTGGACGCCTTCGTGGTGATCGAGGTACCGGCGGGGCCAGTCGGCCTCAATCTGGACGGAAGCGTCCCGGACCGCGCGGTCGTCGTCGGCTTCGCTCCGCTGCCGGACGGCTCGAGCGGCGCGCTAGAGTTGCACGGCGGGATCCTGTCCGGCTCGGTGCTCATCAAGATCAATGGCGTGGACGTCTCTCTCGCGACGCTGGATGAGGTGCGCGCGAAGCTCGGCGAGCTCAGCGGCGAGGCACGCACGCTCGAGTTCCGTCTGCCGCGCGCGGCGATCGTCAAGGTGGTGACGCCCCGCGCGGCACCGGTGCCGCTCGTGGAGGACCTCGCGAAGCGGCGCAAGCTCGAGATGGCGCTCGTGGCCAAGCACGACAAGGTCACGATCGGCCGCGGCGAGTGCTGGTTCGTCCTCGACGTGCTCTGGATGAACGCGTGGGTGAACTTCGTGGCGCGCGATGGGCCGCTCCCGGGTCCGATCTCGAACGAGGCGCTGCTGGAGGACGAGTGGGAGACGCGCATCGAGGACGACGGCACCGGACGACCCGACACGCCGCGGCCCGGACTCGAGCTCATGAAGGACTACCGATGCGTGACGCCGATGGTCTGGAGCCTCTTCGTGGAGCTGCACGGCAGGAGCAAGGCGCCGCTGCTCGGACGGTGAGTGATTGTCCGTTATCGGCGGCTGCTGTGAAGATACTGACGACTGTGAGCGTTGTTTGTCCGACAGCTTCAAGCTCAACATCGAGGCGGAGCCCGTGTCCGAGAAGGAGATGACACTCATTCTGCAGCCGGCGCACCTCAAGGCTTCCGTGCTCGTCAGCGAGCTGCGGGACAAGTGCCTCACGCGCGCGTAGCTCTGTCTCTAACTTACCGGCGCGTCGTCGTCGGCGTCGCCGCGCTTGCGTGTGAGCACCAATACATCGACTGCACCGAGCCGCGCAGCCCTCGTGACGCTCCACCTCACCCACCGGCAGCTGTCGCCGCAGTCGGAGCCGCAGCTGTCGCCTCGGAGCAGCGCCTCGAGCTTCGCGCACGTCGCCTCCCCGCGGTGCTTGTGCGCGACGACGACGCTCACGGCTTGTTCTGCTGCAGGCTGCGCGGCGAGCAGCGCGTCGACCGTGGCGAGTAGCGCCTCGTGCGCGCGCCAGTTGTACAGCACGTCGCATGCGAAGAGCGCGTCCACGGGCGGCAGCTCCTGCTCGATGGCCACCCCCCACACCAGCGGCGCGGCCACCACGAGCTCCGATTCGCAGGTGCGCACGCCGTTGAGCTCGAGATTCGCGCGCAGCAGTGCGAGGCTCTCAGCGCGCTCCGTGAGCACGAGTGCTCGGCGCCGCCCGTCGTCATGCTCGCGCGACACCATGGAGAACACGACGCCGAGCAGCCCGCAGCCGGCTCCGAGCTCCAGCATCCCGGCGCTCGCCACGCGCGTGCTGCGCGCCACGCAGAGCGCGAACGCGAGCAGGATCGACGCGTCCCAGACGTGCGAGCCCATGGTGTCGCCGTAGTTCTCCCGGATCTCGACGAGCGTCGCGGTACCGCTCGAGAGCGACGTCGGTACCGCGAAGGCCCGCGAGCAGCCGCTGGTGGCGGTCGCCGAGCTGGCGGACGTCGTGAGGCGCAGCGGAGGCGTGCGCAGCGCCAGCGCGAGTGTCGCGGCGTCGAGCCACTCGCTGTGGACACAGAACCGCTGGAACGAGCCGTGGAAGTCCGAGCTGGAGGCGATGCGCTGCGCGTCACCACCACGTCGCCGGCGCAGCTGGAGCAGGAGCGTCACCAGCGGAGTCGGATCGTCACGGCATTCAGAGGCTGAGGCGACGCGCTGCAGTGTCTGGCGGTCGATGACCGCGTCGAGCGTCCACGTGCAGCTTCTGCTCCGCTCCTGCTGCGCGCTGCGCACCTCGCGTGTCTGGAGCTCGACACCAGCGGAAGCGGACGCGCCGACGGCTTCAGCGACGACGACGCGTGCCTCCAGCTCTCGCCGCCGCTCGTCTGGGAGCGCCACCGGCTGCCCCATCTCGTCCACAAGCTCCAGCGCGAGGCGGAAGCGCGCGTCGACCGCGAGCGACTGCGGGAGCCCGAAGCGCAGCCGCAGCCGCAGGATCTGCAGCTCGCGCGGCGTCTGCGCTGCCAGCGCCGCCAGCAGCACCGCGTCCAAGTGTGGGGCGCCAACCACCGCCATCGCTTGGGAGTCCGACTCCGTCGAACCGGTCGGTGGGTGACGTCCACTCACCGACCGACCGACCGGTGCGATGGCGCACGACGAGCCGACCAGCGAGGCGTCCGAGCTGCAGGCGCCACCACCGGCGCTGCCGATGCACCCGAGAGCGCGTCACCACGTGTTCACAGTGCGTGACGCTCGCTTGCTGGTCGACGAGCGAGTGCTGGCGATCGAGTGCTGACGATCGATCGCGGTCGCCGCCACCAGGAGCTGCTCGGGTGGCGACGCGAACTCACGCCGGCGGTGCGTGCGACCGCCATGCATGCGCCACTCGCTGGCGGCTGACGACCCCGCGCAGCTCGCAGACACCGCGCTGCCCACGCGCGTCCAGCGGCTTCAGGTGCGTCCCACGGCGCCGGACAAGCGTCGCTGGCGGGTGGATAGCTGACGCGCTTCCTCCTCCTGACACCAGGAGCGCTACCTTCGCGGCGTGTACACCGCCAAGCGCGGCAGCGACTGCTTCCGAGCGGCCGCGCCGACGGACTCGTCTCAACGTGTCACGCTCCGCCTCTCGACGGACGGAGCGCAGCTCCAAGTGGCTGGAGCAGGCGGAGGTGACGTGGCGCTCGTGCGGCTGCACGAGATCCGCGGTATCAGCGTGAGCAGCACGCAGGCGTTCGGCTTCTCGCTGCGCGTTACCAGCGCCAACGAGGAGGAGCGCGCGGTGGCGCTCGTCGCGTCCAGCCCCGCGGAGCTGATGCAGTGGGTGCTCGTGCTCACGTGCGGCGCGAACGCGTTCCAGTGGTCACAGGACGGTGGTGATCCGCTCGTGTGGCAGGCGGCACGTCTGCGCATCTTCGAGCTCGCCGACGTGCTCCCGCTGCCCGAAGCTGTGCGCGCAGTGGGCGACGGCGTGCGGTGCCTGCTGCGCACCGCTGGAGCTGGAGGATCAGCGGCTCTGGAGCCCAGCAGCAACGACCATGGAGCTCAGCTCTTCTTAACATGCACCTAAGCTACTAGCGATCGCGTTGGCTCCCAGTTCTCGCTGCTGGCGCAGCTGCTTGAGGCGCTCGCGCTGCCGCTCGCGTTCACGCGCGAACCGCTCCTTGAGCCGCGAGTGTGTCGCTGCTGCTGCGGGCGGAGGCGGTCGGAGCGTCATCGAGTCGCACGTGGACGCTGACGCACTTCGAGTGTCGATGGCTCGCTGCTGCTGCTCCGCAGGAGCGAGTGCGTCCAAGCGAACGTCGTCGAGCTGAGCTGCTGGGTTCTCGAGATGCTCGCGAGACGCTCGCTCTTCTGTGGCTGTGCGCTGCTCACGTGCTTCGAGAGCGGCTCGGAGCTCTCGGATCTCGACCTCGCGCTGCTGCTGCGTCCGCTCGAGCGCCTGCACGCTCCTCGCCTGCGCGTGCGCCAAGCGCGCGATCTGCGTCTCCAGAGCGCCGATCTTCGGCAGCACGGCCGCCTCGAGCGACCTCTTCGCGCGCCGCGTCGCCTTCGAGACTGCGGCAGCGAGCACTACGGTGTCTTCGGGTGTCCCTGCCACTGCTGCGGTGGCGGCGGTGCTCGCAGTTCGAGCGTCCTCGAGCGCTCTGACGTGCGCCATCAGTCGATCTGCGCAGCGAACGCCGCCTCGTCAGTCGCGACCATCGCGTTCCCTCGCTGTCGCTGTCGCTCTCGCACGCACTGTGACGCTCGTCCTGGCGCTGCTGCTCGCGCCGCGCTGCCTCGAGCTCTCTGGTGCTGTTGGCGCTCAACTGCAGCGCCAGCAGCTTGAGCTCGTCACCGAGCAGCGCCACGTGCCTCTGCACCACCTCCCACCGCGAGCCGCCGCCTGCCTCTTGGTCCTCCTTCGCCCGCTTGCTCCGCTCCGCCTCCAGCGCTCGCAGCCGCGCGTCCTGGCGCTTGAGCTCTTTCGCGACCACCAGGAAGCTCGAGCGCACCACGTCGGACACGTCGCGCCACTCGCCGAGTCCGCGTAGCATCTGCGACCCGAACGCGTGCTCGAGCAGCGACGCACCGCCGCCTGCAGACTTTGAGGCCTTGGCGCTGCGCTGCGGGCAGTCAACGCCAGGAACGCCCCCGCGCGGCGATGGCTCTTGCTCCACCTCGCGCATGGCCGCTTGGAAGGTGACGCTTCGAGGACGCGAGCGGATCTTCCGAGCAAGCGACTTGCGGAGTCGTTCGATGGCTCCACTACGACCTCCGGTGTCGACAGGACGAGTGAGCGGGTGAGCAAGCAGAACTGCTCGCTCTCGTCCGAGACATCAGGTCGCACACGCACACAAGGAGAGAGAGAGAGAGAGAGAGAGAGCAAGAAAGAGTCGAGTTGCTTAGCGCTCATGTGCGCAGATGTTGTGGGTGTCGATCGATAGCGAGCTTGGTTGAAAGGCGAAAGAGTGTCTGTCGGACGCGAAGCACCCAGACACTCGGTCACAGCCGAATCCAAGTGAGCGATCAGCGAAGCCTGCAGCTCCGACAGCTCGCTGGACTGGACTTCGAGCGAAGCTATCGTCGACGACGGATGCAGGTGGCGCGAATGCAACGAACTGCGAGAGGAGGATGGAAGGCGTTCAGCGCTCTCTCGGAGCTCCCCGAGCTCACGGAGCTCAGAGGAAAAGAAGAGGAGAGCGCACACGAGATGCTACCGAGCAAACAAGCAAGTGACCTCGCCTGCCGGCGAGGTCACTTCCGCTTTCGTGTCGCCAACGCCAAGCTCCAACGATGAAGTCCGCTACATGCTCCTCGCTCGCGCTCGCCGCGACGCTGCTAGTTGCCCACGTGAACGCGCACGGCATGATGACGGAGCCCAAGCCGCGACCGATCACCGCGCGCTACCGCAAGGACTCGCTCTGGGGGCTCAAGGGTGCTGGCGATGACGAGCTCCAGTGGGCTCCGCTCGAGAACCTGAGCCAGCGCGGACAGGTGGACCAGCCCGCCGCCGCCACGTTCGACATGATGAACGGCTGCCGCGGACTCGTGTACGAGGCTGGGAACCCCGTGACGGCGCTGCAGGCGGGTGTCGAGTTCTCTGTCAAGTACTACATCCAGGCGCCGCACCCGGGCTACCTCGACCTCTTCGTTGTCAAGCCCAAGACGGACGCGAGCGGCAAGATCAAGTACGAGCAGGTCGCCAAGCTCAAGCGCGTGGAGAACTTCGCGACTGCGGGCGGGAACGGCGAGACCGCGACGACGATCCCGACGAGCGTCACGGGGTGCGTCAACGCTGGCGACTGCGCGCTGCAGTTCTACTGGCACTCGGACGTCGCGAACCAGACGTACACGACGTGCGCGGACATCACGCTCGGTGGCACCGGTGGCGACGGCAGCAGCAGCAGTGACGGCGCGACCACGAGCGCTCCGCCTGCCGCGACCACGAAGAAGCCGGCGGCAAGTTCGACGCCAACGCCGACGAAGAAGTGCAAGGCGAAGTTGCGCCGCTCGCGCAAGTGAGCGCCTTCGCGTAGTGTCTTGCTTGAGAGCAGAATGTGTGCATGTGTGAACCTGCGAATCTTGAGTGTCTGGATGTTGTTGCTCTTAACTTCGTATCTTGGAGGTTGGTGTCGTTCATCGTCCAGCATATGCTATAAAGGAGGTTTTCGAACCTAATCGGACATCGGCTGTCCGCCACACAAGCAACAATTAGCAGCAGCAGACAAGCGGACGCTTGAGCACGGAGCTCTCTCGCTTGCTTCCCCCTCTCCTCTCTCTTCCTCTACATCCCTCTCGCTTACCTCCGCACATGGCGACGAACGCGCTCTGGCGGCCGGACGACGTCGTCGCGCGCGCGAAGGAGCTCATCCACTCGAGCAACGTACGCGGTTACGCTCGGGAAGGGGGGTACGCGGGTCACGATCCGATGCTAATCGGTCGCTGTGGGCGGGTGTGCGTGCTGCAGTATGAGCGCGTGGGCGAGGCGCGCAAGGCGGTGGACGATACGCTGGCGCAGTGGGTGGGCGACGTGCTCGCGCAGCGGCAGCAGCCGGGCGCCGCTGCGGCCGCGAGCGCGGCGGCGAGCGCGGCGCTCGTGGCGCAGCTCTGGGGTGCCTACGCGGCACTCGAGGTGGAGCTGCGGCAGTTCAAGCAGGCGACGAAAGTGTTCGAGAGCGCGGTGAGCTGTCCCGTGGCGGGCGGCAGCGCGGCGCTCTGGCTGCAGTACGCCGCGTTCTGCGTCGAGCGCAAGAAGTTCTCCAACGCGCGCAAGATCTTCGTGCGCGCGCTGCACGCGGTGGCCGCGGCGGCGGACCACGACGCGCTCTGGGCGGCGTTCCACGCGTTCGTCGTGGCGCACGTCGAGCCGGCCATGACGCTGGCCACGCTCAAAGCGCAGGTGGCGGTGCCGCCCGTGAGTGCAGGTGCTGCTGGTGCGTCCGCGCCTCCTGCTCCTGCTCCTGTTCCTGCTGCAGGCCCCGCCGCCGCACCTTCTGCCCAAAGCACCAGTCCTCAGACAGCCCCGCAGCCGCCCGCTGCAGCTGCGCCGCCCCCGCCGCAGCAGCAGCCGCAGCCGCCAGTCAACGCAGCGGCGGCGTCTCCGCCGGTCGCTGCTGCCCCCACTGCCCAGCAGCAACAGCAGCCGCCGCCAGTCGCCGACGCTGTCGCAGCCACCGCCACAGCCACCGCCACAGTCGCGGCGGAGCCTGCGCTCGCACTTGACCCGGCGCTGGCGTTCGTGGACAAGACGGGGAAGACTGAGCCGCCCGCGGAGCCTAACGCCGGCTCTGCGGGCAGCAAGAAGCGCGGCGCTGCCGACGCGCCGCCGGACGACGCGAGCAAGCGCGCGAAGGTGGACGCGCTCGCGCCCCCAAAGCTCGAGATCGCCGACACGCTCTACTTCCGCCACATCCCCACGGCGCTGCCGGTGGTCGCGGCGTGCCCGCACCTGCTTTTTGACGCCGTGCGCGAGGGCGAGAGCCAAAGCGAGATGGGCGAGGAGCTGTTGGAGCGGCTGTCGGACGCGCTCCGGGACACCGCGGTGTTCCAGGGCGTGAAGGACCTGTGCGCGAACCAGCGTCAGCGCGACCGCGAGACGCTGTACCGCTGGCAGGATCTCGTGGGCATGCAGATGAAGGAAGGCAGCGAGCTGTTCGCGCGCCACAGCGCCGCCGAGCTCAAGCACGCGGCGGACCCGCGCGAGCTCATCGCGCTCAAGACGCAGCACCTGGAGCAGCGCCGGGAGTTCATCACGCGGTGCCAGATGTCCCAGCAGCAGTTCATTGAGATCACGGGGTTGGACCGCGTGAACGCGCTCAAAGCGCAGCAGATCTCGCTTACGAACATGAAGATCCCGGAGATGACGGTGACCACGGACTCGGAGGCGATCGGGCTGCAGGTACGTCTCGCTGCTTGCTGACTTGGTCACGGGCGATGAACTCCGTGTGTGTGTGTGTGTGTGTGTGTGTGTGTGTGTCGAGAGCGCTCTTGTCTGCGCTCGGAGCGTGATCTCGTTTCGAGGGGATGGGGGTGGTTCCGGTTCTTTCGTGTGTGTGACGCCGTACTCACACTCCCTGTGCTGATGCTTCCGCACAGCGAGCGGTCTTGGTGCTGGTGCAGGAGACCGAGAAGCTGTACCGAGAGGAGATGAAGAAGATCTCGGCGGCAACAGCAGCGTCGGCGTCGCCGGCAAAGGCGACACCCGCGAAGAAGGCGTCTCCTGAGCTGACCGGGTCTTCAGGGCCATCCCACGGGTCGCGGGGAGCCACGTCGCACTACCCGAAGCAGCAGGGTGGGTTCCGTGCCAGTCGCGGCGGACACGGCAGCAGAGGGAGTATGGACCGCCAGAGCAACTCGCGCGCGAGTGCGGGATACGCCAACCGCGGAGCTCCACCCAGACGCGACTTTGACTCTCCGTACTCGCAGCCGGCTGCGGCTTCGCACACGGGGTTCGACAACCACGGACCTCGACAGCAGCAACAGCAACAACAGCAGCAACAGCTTCACGTGCGTCCGACAGTATACCAGGGGCAGCAGCAGCAGCGAGCGCCATCAAGCTACAACGACCGCGTCGTCACGCAAGACTACAGCAGCAGCGACTACCCTCCACCGCCGCATCAGCAGCAGCTGGAGCCGGCCCGCGGACGGTACTCGGGTCCTTCGTACGGCAGCGACGGGGGCGACCCTGCATGGGAGCTGCCGCAGCAGCCGCGCTACTCGCAGTCGCGCGGAAACGACTACGGCTCGCGGTACGGAGGTGGGGGTGGGTCCTCGCCAGTGTCCCTCGCGGGCTCTGCAGCCTTGGTGTCTTCTTACTCGAACGGTCCAAAGCAAAGCAGAGGACGCGCGTACGGCGCTGGCGATGGCGGCATGGCGCCTCCGCAGCAGCAGCAATACGGAGGTGGGTATAGTGCGTTCTCCAGCGGGCCGCAACAGCACCACCAGCAGCAGCGTGGCACCGGTGGCGTGGTCGGCTACCAGCCGCAGTCGCCGCCCTACTCTGGCTACCAGAGCGATGACTACGCCGCTCCACCGCAGAGCAACTTCTCCTCGTACTCGAATAGGAACCCGGCGCCATACCAGCAACAGCAGCAGCACCAAGGACCCCCTCCTCAGCAGCAGCAGTACCACCAGTTCCAGCAGCGGGGTGGCCGCAGCGGAGGAGGGGGGTTTGGCAATCAGCAGCAACAGCAGCAGCAGCAACCTCTGCACGCGCACCTGGGCCATCAGCAAGCGCAAGGGTACTCCCGTGGCGGGGGAGGGTTTAGACGCGGCGGTGGCGGCGGCCGCTTCGGGCGTAGATAGAGGCGATCGCGCATCCTGTCTCTCTCTCTCTCTCTTGCTGTCTGCCTGCCGAGCGCTCAAGAGGAGCCGAGTACGAACATGCATTTCGATCCTTGCGTACATCGCGTTCCTCGTCCTGTCCGCTCCTACGCTTCCATCCATGTGGCGACGAGGTGCCGATGCTAAGCGAGCATGAGATCAAGTCACGTGCGTGGCGGATGGTGTGGACAGTAGTTGGAGGTCTCGGAGGTCTCAAGTAAATTACCGCAGATGTGTCTGACAATGTTCACCCTTTGTTCACCACCAAGGGTTTGCTCTACTACTTCAGACTGCATCGTCGTCGAGATAGATGCTCAGTTGGCGAGGTCCACGCGGTCCGCGATGTCCAGGATCGCCGACTCGATGCGCTCCGGCACGGCGTCGTACGCGCGGCCGACCACGCGCAAGATGTCCTTGATCAGCTCGTGATTGCCCATGATGTCGACGTGGTCCGATGTCGCCGGACCGCCGCGCGGGTCGTAGATGATCGATACCGGGTTGTGCTTGTACTCGCGGATGCGCACATCCACACCGCCCGGGTTGAACTTCGCACCGCGCCACCCGCGCGCGCACATGTAACCGAGCGACACGAGCGGCACGGTACCGTCGCCGTCGCTGTACCGGATCCCCGCTTTGATCCACGGCAGGTCGTTGTACTCCGTGTCGAGCACGAACGGCACCGTGCGCTTGCGCGGACGCTCGCTGTTGTCGCCGATCTCGCCCTCAGCCTCGTCCTCCTCGTCCTCCTCCGGGTTCGCCGTGTACACGTAGCCACGCTCCACGGGCTTCCCGACACCGTAGAAGCAGAAGAGCTTCATGTTCGGCGCGTTCGGGAGCGCCGACTCGAGCGGATTGATCCAGTGCTTCGGGTGGTCGTACTTGGACTGTGTCGGGTCGTCCGTTGCGACGCCCGTCGAGAACCACTCGCTGAACTCCTTCAGGTTCTCGTCGATCGACGACAACATCGCGTGGATGCCGCTCGCCGTCACGTTCTCGTGCGTGTTGTTGGAGAACTTGAGCACGCCGCCGTTGCTTCCGTGCTTGGCAATGTGCTCCGGAATCAGCGGCACGTCGACCGTGACGTTGCTGCTCTCGTCCTCGGACGTCGACGCCTGGGGCATCGCGAAGCGCGACGCCACGTCATCCGGAGCCGACTCCGGGGATCCCCAGATCGTGTCGCCGCCGAACGGCAGCATCGTGTACACGCTCGGCCATGAACGCGCCAGGGCGGCGCGCGCAGGCGGACCAAAGAAGTACCCGAGGAACTTGGACAGACCGCCGAGCTCGGCCGTATCCTTCATCTCGCCGGACATCAGCGCGCTGATCTGTAGCAGCGAGTGCACACCTGCAGTCGTAAGTATACGCTCGTCGCATTGCGCAAGCAACTCACGGCGCAACCGACACGAGATCTCGTACCGACTTGACCGTGCCGAGCGTCGGTCCGGCGATGTTGATGAAGGCTTCGACGTTGTCGTCGACCCACTTCGGACCTCCCTTGCCTCCGTGCTCGCTCTCGACCCACTTGAGGAAGTAGTAGATCACCTGCGTCGCGTACGAATGTGTCACGAGCACGACCTTGCGGTCGCTGTTGCTCGCCTTGGACATCTCGATCGCGAACTTGAGCTTCGTGAAGTACCTGTCGCGCGTCTCCAGGAGCGACGGCGCAAGGCGCCAGTCGTACGCAGCCATCGACAGGCTGTTGCTGTCGTAGCCGATGTCCGCGAGGTTCTCGATGATCTTACCCCAGACCCAGAAGCCGCCGATAACGTAGTCGGCAGCCTCGAGTCCGTTCGCCGGACGCAGCTTGATCCCCTCCGGGTCGAGCCCCGTCGTGCGGTTGAGCATCATGTGCTCGAGCCAGCACTTCTGGTTCATCATGAACTGCTGCAGCATGCGCGCCGTGCCCCACATGCGCTGGCGGAAGTACGACTTGCTGCACTCGCTGCCATTCCAGATCTCGAGCCCCGTGGACGTGAAGCCCGGGATGAGCACCACGGGCGAGTACGCGCGCACGCTCTCCTCGCGCAGCAGCTCCACGCCGGGCCGCTCCTCCTCCTCGAGCGTGAGCAGCGACGGTCGGTACTCGAAGAGTTCGTCGCGCATGCGCCTGGACCACTCGAAGCTGTTGAACTTCTCGCCAAGCAGCTTCATCTGCACCACATGCACGCGCCCGCGACGGTCAGCTCTGTGTCTTCCTCCCCGTGACGTCCACTCGCTCACGCACCGTGTCGGACGGGATGGGGAAGATGTCCTCGATCGGCTGGTCCGAGTACCACACGCGCGCCGCGAACATGCTCGCGACGCCAAGGAGCACGCCGGAGAGCAGGAAGTAGCGCCGGCGCGAGAGCACGTGGTCCGCTGCAGCCGCGTGCCAGCTCTGCGAGCGCTGCAGTTGCTGGCTGCTGCGGCTGGCGGCGGAGGGCTTGGCGGCTGCTGGCGCCTTGCCGCCATTGCGCTGGCGCAGAGCGCTGCCGGCGGCTGCGCCGGCGGGGCTGTCGGAGGAGGCCGCCATTGAGGAGGTGCTGGTGGGTCGCGAATCGGAGAATGAGCAGAGGTGAGCTTTGGTTTGCCGCGGTGGCTCATGCAAAGTTTATAAATGAGATGAAAATCGAGCAAAAGCGAGACCATCAGGTACTTAATAGGGAGGTACACTTGTCGCATGCTGATCAACCGTCACTGACAAACATGAGCGCGTTGATGATGGCAGGCGATCTTCATGGCCCCTGCTGCTGCTGCAACGCCTGCTCAAGCGCGGACAAGTGGTGGGTGGGTGGCCGCCAACCAACCAGCCAACCGCCGGCCTAACTCGAGAAGTGCGCGCGTGGTGGATGGTGGTGGTGGTGATGCTCGACATCCTACCTGTCTATGAAGGCGAGAAGATCGCTTGACGTGGAGGCATC